>MCJB01050181.1:55279-79948 GCA_002018475.1 Nicotiana obtusifolia
ATGTTTCAGCGATTCCTATGCAGCAAAATTATTCATGTTTCATAGGCCAGTAAAGATTATTAATGGAAAAGTCCAGGCGCAAGCAGAGGCGTCATTTTGGTGGAAATTTCCCGTGTCCATTTTATCAATGGAGGAAGAGTATAGCGAGGCACAAAGAATCATTTTCCAGCAAAATAGGTGCATCCCAAAAGAGATATGGCCAAAAGAATGGGCAAGCTGGAATTATACCAGTACCCATCCTTACTGGGAAAGAGTCCGGGAAGCAGCAAAAGAATATCAAATACCATATGAAGTCATCAGAGAAAAAATCACTAATGATATTTCCAGATTAAGGCTACGGATTACATCTCCCAGTCCGAAGGAAAAGGAACATAGCAGTGAAGAACCGTCAAGTTCCAGACACTACTTCACAAGGTCTTCGAAAAGATGCCTGGAAGCCAATTCTGTGATCGATAAAGGATAATTACCTTAATCCCTGCTAATCCCACCTTAATCCCCCATTACCTACTAAAAAATCCTCAAAAATATCCTACCCATGCCAAGACAAATTCCCATACTAGCCGGACCCTACTACTTGTTGTTTTCCCACCATAATCATCCAAAAACTCTCAAAACATATCCTACCCATGCCAAGAGAAATTTTCACATCTTTCCATACTATGCGGGCCCCATTTCACCTTGTTTTCACATGCCTTCACACGCCTCCACATGCTTCTTCACATGCAACACAAGGCAGTCACATGACTTCACATGCTTTCACATGCCACACCATGTACATTTCACCCCGTTCACATGCTTTTAAGTGTTTTTAGTGGTTTGCCTAAAGTCCTTCACATGCCAAGGAGGACCCACTTGTAGATAAGTTTGCCATTTAAGATAGGTTTGCTTTATCTATAATGTTTGTCTTGTAATAACCTCCTACTCCTATATAAAGGAGGGCTTGTAGTAGTTGTAGGATCATCAAATAATTGCCTTGTACAAAATCAGAAATTACATTGTACAAGTTCATAAAATCCTCTTGTAAAAAACCCTAGAGTCATCCTAGAATTTTCTTGTAATTTTTGTCCACTCTTTGTAAATGTTTTGTGATATATTACATATGAGTTCTTTCTAAATTTCCCTCTTGTTCTTCCTTTCGAATGGATGGAAAGGTCGGTCCATGTATGAAAATAGAGTAAGTATACTCTTTGAAAGTTAGCTTGTTGTAGTACGGTCCATGTATGAAAATAGAGTAAGTGTACTCTTTGAAAGTTAGCTTATTGTAGTGCGAAAGTTTCCCGAGTTATGAACAGCTAACGTTGGTTATAGTACAAAAGTTTTCTGAGTGTGTAGCTTGGCAAGCCGTCCCTGAATGGGTTGTTGAAGCCAGCCCCTTTTGTAGGAAAACTTTTGCGACTATAAACAAATTAACTGTTTGTGTAGCTTGGCAAGCCGTCCCTTATGGGTTGTTGAAGCCAGCCCTTTTTCTTGTAGGGAAACTTTCGTACCTATGATTAAGCTTGCTTTCCTCGAGTCTCTTGCTTTGTTTCTCGTACTGTGAAGATAGAATTAAGGGTTAAAACTATAAATGAGCTATCGGGTCATCACATTCTCCACCTTTAAAAATAACTTTCGTCTTCGAACGGACATAGAAAAGTACCTGAACTGGTGAAAAGGAGTGGATATATGCTTCGCACGTCTGACTCAAACTCCCAAGTGGCTGCCTCGATCGAATGACCTCTCCACTGCACTCGAACTGAAGGATAACTCTTAGACCTCAACTGTCGCACCTGCCGGGCTAGAATAGCCACCAGCTCCTCCTCATAAGTCAAATCCTTGTCCAATTGGACTAAGTTGAAATCTAACACATGGGCGGATCACCGTGATACTTTCGAAGCATGGCAAATGGAACACTGGATGGACTACTGAAACTGGGTGGCAATGCGAGCTTGTAGGCCACCTCACCCAGCCTCTCAAGAATCTCAAAGGGTCCGATATACCTAGGCCTCAGCTTGCCATTCTTTCTGAACCTCATCACACCCTTCATGAGTGAAACCCAGAGCAATACCCTCTCTCCAACCATGAATGCAACATCACGAACTCTACGGTCGTCATAACTCTTCTGCCTAGACTGGGCGGTGCGGAGTCGATCCTGAATAATCTTGACTATATCCAAGGCATCCTGTACTAAATTTGTACCAAACAACTAGACCTCCCCCGGCTCGAACCATCCAAATAGCAAACAACACCGCCTCCTGTATAATGCCTCATAAGGAGCCATCTGAATGCTCGACTGGTAGCTGTTGTTGTAGGCAAACTCCACAAGGGGCAATAACTAATCCCAAGAACCCCTGAAATCCATAACGCAAGCGCGAAGCATATCCTCCAATATCTGAATAGTGCGCTTGGACTGTCCGTCCATCTGGGGATGAAATATTGTACTCAACTCAACCTCCGTCCCCAACTCATGCTGTACGACCCTCCAGAAGTCCGAGGTGAATTGGCGTACCTCGATCAGAAATGATAAACACGGGCACACTGTGAAGACAGACAATCTCGCGGATGTAAATCTCAGTTAACTGCTCTCAAGAATAGGTAACTGCCACTGGAATGAATGTGCCGACTTGGTCAACCTATCCACAATGACCCATACCGCGTCGAACTTCTTCTGAGTCCGCGGGAATTCAACAACAATATCCATAGTGATATGATCCTACTTCCACTCAGGAATCTCTAACTTTAAAACAAACCACCAGGCCTCTGATGCTCGTACTTAACTGGTTGGCGATTTAGACATCGAGCTACATATGCAACTATATCATTCTTCATCCTCCTCCACCAATAATGTTGCCGTAGGTCCTGGTACATCTTGGCGGCACCTGGATGAATAGAATATCAGGAACTCTAGGCCTCCTCAAGGGTCATCTCACGAAGTCCATCCAAATTGGGCACACAAATACGGCCCTGCATCCTCAAAAACCCATCATCTCCAACAGTCACTTGCTTGGCACCACCGTGCCGCACAGTGTCCTTAAGGATAAGCAAATGAGGATCATGATACTGACGCTCTCTGATGCGCTCATACAAGGAAGACATATCGACTGTGCAAGCTAAAACACGACTGGGCTCTGAAACATCTAACCTCATGAACTGATTGGTCAAAGCCTGAACATTTGCAACAAGCGGCCTCTCACCAACTGGAATATATGCAAGGCTACCCATACTTACAGCCTTTCTACTCAAGGCATCGACCACCACATTAGTCTTTCCGAGATGATACAAAATGGTGATATCATAGTCTTTCAACTGCTCCAACCACCTCCTCTGCCTCAAATTGAGATCCTTTTGTTTGAACAAATACTGAAGATTCCAATGGTCCATGCATACCTCACACGACACATGGTAAAGATAGTGCCTCCGAATCTTCAGTGCATGAATAACGGCTGCCAACTCTAAGTCATGAACATGGTAATTCTTCTCGTGAACCTTCAACTGCCGCGACACGTATGCAATCAACCTGCCATCCTGCATCAATACTGCATCGAGCCCAATATGAGATGCATCACAGTACACCGTGTAAGGTAGGCAACACCAACACTGACGCTGTAGTCAAAGCATTCTTGAGTTTCTGAAAGCTCTACTCACACTCGTCCGACCATCTGAATGGGGCACCCTTCTGGGTCAATCTGGTCAATGGGACTGCTATAGATGAAAACCCCTCCATGAACTGGCGATAATAACCCGCCAAACCTAGGAAACTCCGGATATCTATAGCTGAAGTAGGTCTAGGCCAGTTCTAAACTTCCTCAATCTTCTTAGGGTCCACCTTTATGCCTTCTGCCGATACGATATGTCCCAAAAAGGCGACTGAGTCTAACCAAAACTCTCAGAGTCTGAAGTACAATCCGAAGATGCTGCTCATGCTCCTCTCCACTACAGGAGTAGATCAAGATATCAATAATGAATATAATCACAAAAGAGTCCAAGTAGGGCTTAAACACACTGTTCTTCAAATCCATGAATGCTGCTGGGGCATTTGTCAACCCAAATGACATCACTAGGAACTCATAATGCCCATATCAAGTCCGAAAAGCCGTCTTAGGGACATCGGATGCCCTAATCCTCAATAGCCAGACCTCAAATCAATCTTCAAAAACACCTTGGCACCATCATCAATCCTCGGCAACAGATACTTGTTCTTGATAGTGACTTTGTCCAACTGCCGATAGTCTATACATATCCTCATCGACCCATCCTTCTTCTTCACAAGCATCACGGGCGCACCCCAGGGCGAGATACTAGGTCTTATGAAGCCCTTGTCAAGCAAATATTGTAACTTCCCCTTCAACTCCTTCAACTCCAGCGGGGCCATATAGTATAGCGGAATAGAAATGGGCTGAGTGCCCGGAGCCAAATCAATACAGAAATCAATATATGTCGGGTGGCATCCCCGACAGGTATGCAGGGAACACCTATGAAAACTCACGTACAACTGGCACTAAATCCATGGAAGGAACCCCTCCACACTAGAATCACGGACATAGGCCAAATAAGCTAGACACCCTTCTCGACCATGCGCGGAGCCTTCACATAAGGGGATAACCCTGCTGGTAGAATGGCCAGGAGTCCCCCTCCACTCTAATCGAGGCAACCCCGGCACGGCTAAGGTCACCATCTTGGCGTGACAATCCAATATAGCATGATAAGGTGACAACCAATCCATACCCAAGATGACATCAAAATCTACCATATCAAGAAGTAAAAGATCTACACTAGTCTCAAGACTCCCAATAGTAATCACACACGAGCAATAAACACGACCTACAATAATATAATCTCCCACGGGTGTAGACACATACATAGGAGCACTCAAAGAATCACGAGGCACAACCAGATATGAAGAAAAATAGGATGACACGTAGGAATAAGTAGATCCCGGATCAAATAGAATTGAGACATCTCTATGGCAAAGGGAACAATACCTCTAATAACGACATCAGATGACTCGGCCACAGGCCTAGCTGGGAAAGCATAGCATCGGGGCTGGGGCCCACCACTTTGAACTACATCTTTGGGATGGCCTCTAGCTGGCTGACCTCCATCTCTAACGGCCTGTCCTCCACCTCTAACGACCTGACCCCCACTTCTGGCTATCTGACCCCTACCCCTAGCTGGCTGAGCGGGCGGTGGAGCAATCGATGTCGGAACTATGGCACGAGAACTCTACTGTGGCATGCCGCCCAATAATCTCGGACAGGATCTCCTGATGTGGTTAATACCACCACACTCAAAACACCCATCCTGCTGATGTGGCTGCTGAAACTGAAGTTGACCCGAATAGGATGGATAACCACGGTGATAGCTCTGAATCAGAGGCGCACTGATAGGAGATGATGGTGCACTGTAGGCTAGCTGCCTAGAATAAGGCACATAAGGACCACGACTCCCTGAAGCACTGTGAGATGCCTGAAGCTCTGAATGAAATAGCCTAGAAGGATAGCCCTTACCATAAGTACCTCTGCCTCCAGATGAGGCGCCACTGAAACTATCAGAATGACGAGGTCTCTTATTTGACACCGGCCCCCTCTCTTGATCACGAACCAACTAGATCCGTCTGGCAATATCAACGGCCGTTTAGAAAGAAATATCACTCCCTGTCTCCTTGGCCATCTGAAGCCTGATAGTGTAAGCGAGCCCATCAATAAATCTCCTCACTCTCTCTTTCTCAGTAGGAAGCAAGATAGTGGCATGGCGAGCTGAGTCCACAAATCGAGTCTCGTACTGGGTGACAGTCATACCACCCTGCTGAAGTTGCTCAAACTGCCTGTGATACTCCTCTCTCTAGGTGACAGGGATGAACTTCTCTAGAAATAGTTGTGAGAACTGAGCCCAGGTAAGTGCAGGAGACCCAACTGGTCTAGTCAACATATAATCTCTCCACAATCTCCAGGCGGAACCTATCATCTGAAATGCTGCAAAATCGACCCTATTGGTTTTAACTATACCCATAATGCGCAACACCTCGTGGCAACGATCCAGAAAATCATGTGGGTCCCAGAAGATGCACCACTGAAATGAACATGAAAGAGCTTGGTGAACTTATCCAACCTCAACATAGCCTCAGAAGACAAAGCGGGCCTATCACCGGCCTGTGCCGCAACAACCAGCTAACTAACCCAACTGGCGGCACTACTGGAGTCTGAAACTGGGGAACCACCTGCTTCGGAGTGTGAGTAGCGGGAGTCTGTGCTCCTCCCCTAGCCCGAGAGACGGCTAGTGTCACCGAAAAGATACCGGTCTGGGCCACACTCTCCATAAGGCCCACCAAACGGACTAGAGCATCCTAAAGTACTGGAGTGGCTATCAACCCCTCCGGAACCTGAGTTGGTCTGACGGGAACAGTCTGAGATGAGACCTCCTCCTTCTCAAAATCCACTTGAGGCTCCACTGCGGGTGTTGCTGCTCGAGCTCTAGGGTGAGCTCTGCCTCCCTTTGGCTCCGCCTCTGGCGCTACCTTGACCTCGACCTCTGCCCCTAGTCGTAGCTGCCATAGGGGGCTCCGCCCCTGTCTGGCAGTAGATGTAGTGCGTGTTCTTGCCATCTGCGAGAGAACAAGAATAGATGGGTTCAATCATCAATAATAGAATAAATCGCACGACAGAGTAAGAAAGAAGTGACATTTTTCCTAAACTCCATAGCCTCTGGAAGATAAGTACAAACATCTCCGTACCGATCCTCCAGACTCTACTAAGCTTGCTCATGACTCGTGAGACTTAGGCAATCTAGTGCTCTGATACCAACTTGTCACAACCTCGAAATCCCACCCTCAGGATCGTGATGGCGCCTAATATTTCACTTGCTAGGCAAGTTTAAAGCCATTTTTAAACAAATCAAATTTAACTGATGTCAATTACTGAAATAACTGAGGTAAGACTGAAATAAAGTGCGGAACCATAATATCAAAAATATCCAAATACAATCCCGAATCTGGTGTCACAAGTACACGGGCTACTAGAATAATATAGATAAAGGTATGAATGAAAGTATTTGAAAGAAAGTACACAACTAAGATAAAGTAAAAGGGGACTTCAGGTCTGCAAACGCCGAGCAGCTGTACCTCAAGTCTCCGTCCAATAGCCAACTCGAGCAATCTACTAACAGCAGCTGGGACCTACTCCAAAATCTGCACAAGAAGTGTAGAGTGTAGTATGAGTACAACCGACCCCATGTACTCTGTAAGTGTCGAGCCTAACCTCGATGAAGTATTGAGGAGGCTAAGGCGGGTCACTTTCATAACCTGTATGCAGTGTAAAATAATGACAAGAAAGGAGAATACCAAAATGAAATAAGGCAGTTAACTCATGAAAAATAACTCAATCTTAAAGAAAATCAGTAAATACCAGACATACCAATCCTTAGAGTCTCGTACGAAAGTACCGAAGCCAACACACTACAATAAGGAATAGAAAACACATAAACCGTTGCGGCGTGCAATGTGATACCACAGTACAACACGATCCTCCCTTATTCCACAATGTAAATATCAATAATAATGAGTAAATATATATGTTGCGACGCGTAACCCGATTCCACCATATAATCATAGTCAATATCATAATTCTCCCTTATTTCACCTGTTGCGGCGCGCAACCCGATCCTACGGTATCAATATAAATCCTCCCTTATTCCACCTGTTACAGCGTGCAACCCGATCCATAAATAAATCAATAAGTACAATCAATTTAACAACTCAAATCACAAGAATCTCTACGATTAACGAATATGAAAGCTACAAATAAAGAAGGAATCTCGTACCAAATCATGAAAGGCTACAATTAATACTGAGAAATAAGACAAGTCAAATATATGACAGTTAAAGGGTACAACTAAGGCAATTAAGGCAAGTATCAACTAAGCATGGGAGCATAAAAAAATTAATATTTATAATGCGAGAATAATAAATGACAAGTAGCAAGTTAAGTCATCGGAAGAAATTAAGGCATGTAACAATCAAGACATGGAATGCTATAACTAAAGAAATACAGGTAGACATGGAAACAAATAAAATTGACGGCGTATAGACACTCGTCACCTCACATATACGCCGCTACTTATGATATTCACATAGCACATAGCTCAAGGGTTCCTAATTCCCTCAAATCAAGGTTAGATCCAACACTTATCTCACTCTGCAATCAACTCAAGATTCAACCACAACCTTGCCTTTCGAACAAGCCTCCAAACCAACAAAATCTAGTAAATTATTAACCAGACGATTCAAAATAAGCCTTAGAAACTACCCACGAATGAAAGAGGTTCAATTTAGATAATTATTGAAAAAGTCAACAAAAGTCAACCCCGGGCCCACTTGGTTAAAACCCGAGGTTCCGACCAAAATCCAATCACCCATTCACTCCCGAGCCTGTGTATGTAATTAATTTCGAAATCCGACCTCAATTCGAGGTCTAAATCCTAAATTTATAAAAATCTCTAATTCTATCCTAATCCCTAATTTCTACCATGAAAATCCTAGATTTGATGTTGAAATCTAATGAAATGTAATAGGTAATTAAAAGAAAGTAGATTAGAGTCACTCACCAATGAATTTAGGAATAAAAGCTTTTGGGAAAATCGCCTCTATGGTGTTTAGGGTTGAAAATTTAGAAAAAAATGAGCTAATTTCCGTTTTTCCCTTATTTTGTCCAGGCGCAGATG
Organism: Nicotiana obtusifolia; assembly: GCA_002018475.1. NCBI lineage: Eukaryota > Viridiplantae > Streptophyta > Magnoliopsida > Solanales > Solanaceae > Nicotiana > Nicotiana obtusifolia. The sequence continues at coordinate 63,974 of MCJB01050181.1, forward strand.
TCGTAATTGCGACCTGGGTTTCGCTGTTGCAAATCCCGCAAATGCGAGAATTGCTTCGCAAATGCGAAGATCCCCCATCTCTGCTTATCACAAATGTGATGGTTTTGTTCGCAAATGCGAACTTGGACTTCCGCAATTGCGATCATTTTGATCGCATATGCAAACCACTCCCCCCAGTACTACTTCGCAAATGCGAACTACTTGTTCGCAAATGCGAATCATAGAAGATATGAACGTTCGCAATTTGTTCAAGTTCAAAAATATCTACAACTTATCAGAAACTCATCCGAGCCCTCGGGGCTCCAAATCAAACATGCACACAAGTCTAAAAATATTATACGAACTCGCTCTCGCAATTAAAATACCAAAATAACACCTAGAACTATGAATCAGACACCAAAATGAATAAAAATTTTAATAAAACTTAAGAACATGCAACTTTTCAATCAGACGTTCGAATCACGTCAAATCAACTCCGTTTTGCACCAAAATTTATAGATAAGTCATAAATACTGTAATGAACTTATACCAAGTTCCAAAATCAAAATTCAAACCTGGTAGCATCAAAGTCAAACTAAGGTCAAACTCGAAATTTCTTTAAACCATTAAATTTCTAGTTTTCAACAAATTATGATATATCAAGCTAGGGACTTTCAACGATTCGGGGCATACGCCCAAGTCTCAAATCGCGATACGGATCTACCAGGACCGTTAAAATACTAATCCGGATCTGTTTGCTCAAAACATTGATCGAAGTCAACTCAAATGAGTTTTAAGGCATGATTTTACATTTTTGTCAATTTTTTTTACATAAAAACCTTTCAGAAAAAGACACGGACTGCACATGCAAATTGAGGAAGACTAAACGGAGTTAATCAAGGTTTCGAAACACATAATTGAGGATTAAAACTATAAATGACCTATCGGGTCATCACATTCATGATATACATGGCTGGCAGACATGATTATATTCTTATAACTAATTTAGTTTTTGCTTATGACCACAACAGTGATAATTGATATTTTCATAAAAGGATCGGGAGTAAGTCCCACGACACTTTGAGAATAAGGCATAGAGTTCAAGTACTGGTGTGCCGTAATAATAAGATGTTGGGTTCGAGTCTCGATGATTAAGGCATAATACGTCTTTATGAAGGTATGATATTGGATTCGAGTCTCAATGCATCATATTGATGATTATAATGATGATGAGTCTGAAAGAAGACAATATAATTACCGTGGCCATATGAATTGGCGTGGTCGTGGCAACGAACGAAATAATAATCGTCATCATGGTAGTAATTATAAAAAGGAGAACAATAAGGGTTCTCAATATATCCTTCAAAAGGCGAAGGCAATGTTTACCATCAAATTGATATGAAAAAACAATAAAGCACGTCGCAATAATTATACTTCATTCCTTGAAGAGAACGTGACTTGTGATAAACATTTAGAATGCAAACCTATTCCTGAAGGTGAATGTGGCAATATGTGATAAAAGTAATGAATAAAGACGTGAAATGCATGATTGGATGAATATCACACATCTCACCTGTAAGGGTGGTTTTAGTAAAATAAAGAGAATGAATTTTATTGTGTGACTCGATGAAATGTACTTCACAAAAATATTTCGCAATGCCTTATAAAAATTATTAAATGCAAAAGTAAAGCAAGAGTAGGGTTTTACCTATAATGATTTTAACCATGACAATAACAATATGATTTTCTTCGCGGAGGATATGCACCATATGGATGGTGTGAAAAAAGATCTTACAGTACAAAATTATTTGAGAGCTTCGAGAGAGCAAATCTAGTACTATTTTGGAAGAATAAAATTGATCATGAATAAAAAAATTATATTATAGCAAGTCAAAAAAACTTATTAAGTTTCAGAGATATTAGGCAAAGTGATTGGCATATTGAGACTGTGAACAATAGAAAGATTGAATATCTTTATATTGTAATCGGGTAAATATGAAAGTTACCCGACTTTTCTCCTATTTTGTACGATACATTATAAGCATGACATAATCACATGCCACAGTAAACTAGAGGTTTACTAAAACAAATATCAATTGGCATGACTGATTTGGCCATCCTGTTTCAAATAAGATGCGCAAATGATTGAGAATTCATATTAGCATATATTGAAGAAATAGAAGATTCTTCAAGAATTTTCTTGTGGTGCTTGTTCTCATGATAAATTGATTATTATACCAGTTTAGTTTGGAATTGTATCCCCTGATTTTTGGAATGTATAAGAGGTGATATATATATATATATATATATATATATATATATATACACACACACACACATACACACACCCATATATACACACACATACACACACACACACACATATACACACACACACACACACACACACATATTTTTGGACCCAATGACTTGTCATGTGGACCGTTTACTATTTATTTATGTGGTTTCATAAATGCATCTATGGCCACATGTGCATTTGTTATCAACTTGCAATTTGACTTTTGCAAGGTTGTTTGCTCACATATTAGAGCACAATTCCAAATTAGTGAATTATGATGGTTTTGATAATGCTGGTTGGTTCAGCAAAAACTGTATGCCTCTAATTATAGCAAAACTATTGGTTATGAGAACAAAACTCTAATATACAGCAGCACTTGTATGCATCTAGCCAACAAGTTATTGATAAATTCTCCCTATCACAATTATTTCAGAGTCAGGAATCAAATAATTTCCATCTAAAAATATGAATGTGCTATATGATATAATTAACCATAATGCACAAAGATGGGTCCTTAAAGAATGATGGGGATATGTATTGGTGATCCAACATTTAGAGGGAGATAATAGGCAGCTGAAAAAGTAATACATGAAATGAATTATTATGAGTATATCTAGATCCTCGTACAAGAGAATATGAACTTAAAGTTCAAGTGATAATTCATTTGCAAAATATTGCTAGGCACATGTATTGACCCAAAAGCTAAATATCATATTTCAGCTGCTAATGCTCCAAATAGGATAAAGTCAATGAAAGGCAGAGTCTATGGCACGCATGAAGCATAATAGACTAATCGGTTTTAAAAATAAAACTCCTTGAAGAAGGAGATGAGCAATTGATCAAGTGATCATAATAAGGAGACAAGTTTTGTATAAGAGCACCACGACATAACACTTCATGGGAAAGGTTCAGGTACCTGAAAATAATAATATCTCGATAAGTTAGGTCTTTATTGAGTGATGATGAAATCGATGTAAAATGATCGTCAACGATATTGTTGATATAATGTAACGCTCAATAGTATTAATATTGACGAGTATCTTGAGCTCAAATCTATCATGTAATGTGGACAGATAAATGGTTGACCAAAAATTAAAAAATACACAATCAAGGTTGACTTCACCTGAAAAATTTGAAGTTGGACAGATAGTCCCAACACCTAAAAGTATAAAGCCCCAGTGGAGGTACAAATATGTTTTTGTGCAAAAATTAAAATGAAAAATCAAGTCTATAGATATAAAGATGACTTGTGGCACAAGATTTTTCATAATTGTCCTGGCATTAGTTATATGAAGACATATTCTTTTTTGGTGGATGGAATCACATTCAAGTATCTTATTAGTCTTGTAATTCATGAAAAACTTGTCAGGGCCTATTTATATGGCTTACCGGACAACGAATTGCTATGAAAATCCTCGAAGGATTCAAAGTGCCTGAAACGTACAAAGATTCCCGGAAAACTTATTGGATAAAGCTTCATAAATCCTTATATGGATTGAAGCAATCAGGGCGCATGTGGTATAATCGCCTTAGCGAATACCTATTGAAAGAAGGGTATAAAGAATGACCTAATTTGTCCTTGTGTCTTTCTAAAAGAATCTGGATCTGAATTTATCATAATAGTTGTGTATGTTGATGACTTGAATATCATTGGAACTACTGAAGAGCTTCCAAAGGCAGTAGAATATTTGAAGAAAAGAATTTGAAATGAAAGATCTTGGAAAGACAAAATTTTGTCTTGGCTTACAAATTAAGCATTAGAAAAATGGAATATTTGTTAATCAATGTACATCAGAAATATTTTGAAGCGTTTTTATATGGATAAAACATATCCATTGAGTACCCCCATGATTGTGAGATCGCTTGATGTAAATAAATATCTATTTCGTCCTCATGAAAACAATGAAGAACTTCTAGGTGCTGAAATACCATATCTTAGTGTGATTGGGGCGTTAATGTGTATTGCTAATCATTCTAGACTAGATATAGCCTTCTCTGTAAGTTTGTCAGTAATATTTAGTTCTTTCCCAACAAAAAGGCACTGGAATGGTATTAAGAATCTATTCAGATATCTGCGAGGGACCATTGATATGGGATTATTTTATTCAGAACTGATTGGTTATGCAGATGCAGGATATTTGTATAACCCACATAAATGTCAATCTCAAATAGGCTATTTATTCACATGTGGAGGTACTGCTATATCATAGAGCTCAACAAAACAAACTATGATCGCTACTTTTTCAAATCATGTAGAGATAATAGCAATTCATGAAGCGAGTCGAGAATGCTTTTTGCTGAGCTCAGTAACTCAACATATCCAAGAGATATGTGGTCTTTTATGTGAAAAGGATATTCCAATAACATTGTATGAAGATAATGCTGCATGTATAACTCAACTGAAAGTTAGATATATTAAAGGAGGTAGAACAAAGCATATTTCACTAAAATTCTTTTTTCATGCATGATCTTCAAAAGAATGGTGAGTTAGATATTCAACAAATTCGTTCAAGTAATAATTTTGGCAGATTTCTTCACTAAGGCATTACCGACATCAACATTTGAGAAGTCGAGAAACAAGATTGGAATGCGCCGTCTCCGACATATCAAATAAAGTTTTTATCAAGGGGAGAAATACGCGTTGTACTCTTTTTCCCTTATCCGAGGTTTTGTCCCATTTGGGTTTTCCAGGTAAGGCTTTTAATGAGGCAACTCTTAAGTTCGTATTACAAGATATGTGTAATCTTTTTTCTTCACTAGGATTTTTTCCACTTGGTTTTTCTTAGTAAGGTTTTAATGAGGTACATTATCTGTTAATGGACATCCAAGGGAAGTGTTATAAATTCTGCAAGTGGATTATGGATGTCTATATAACAGGTTTTGAAATGGTTCTCTATTCCTAATAGATTTTAGACTGATTCTATATTCATAACAGGTTTTAAATTGGTTCTGTATTCATAACAGATTTGGATAGATTTTGTAACAATAAAATATTTCTATTATGAACCTATTCCATATGGTTGAAAATAGATGAAATTATCTTTTTTAATATTATTGTTCCCTTCTTATGTTAAGTGCTAATTAGTTACATACTAGTTCTTGCTGCATTGCATTTATTTCAAGGGTATTTTTTGGCCCTTTTTATTTATCTATAGTAAGCAATCTATCCATTCTTAACATCATGCCCGAAAAGTTTAACCAAAAAATAACTAATTCTATAAAAAAACTCAAATAAAAAAAACGCAGGACATTTCTCCGATAGGGTCTCGTCAAACGTAAATCAGAAAAATAGGTCGCTCCGCCGTAAGCTAATTTCTGGACAATGGCAAAGCAGAAAGAAACTTCCGCCATGGATATCGACGATCAGGCTTCTATTCCTTCTGATCAAATCACAAATAACCCTAAGTTCTCCATCAATGGTAAGAGCTTATGCGTTGAAACTTCTTTGTTCTTTTCTCCAATTGCAATGAAAATTTTGGAATGTTCTTATCTTTTAGATCACTGAATTTTAACTACTTTTATATGGTTTTGTAGTGTTACAGCTTTTAAAATCTGCTCAAATGCAGCATGGATTGCGATTCGGTGATTACGCTCGTTACAGGTACGATTCCGTCACACACCCACACACATGTTCAGCAGAAAAATGAATCAAATTCCTTAGTTATAATTTGTTTTGAGTGATTTTGGCGTAAAAGGGGTTAGAAAATTGGAATTTGCAGGAGGTATTGTACGGCTCGATTAAGGAGATTGTATAAATCGCTCAAGTTCACTCACGGGCGTGTGAAGTACACTAAGCGTGCGATTTCAGTGGCTACGGTCACTGAAGTGAGGTGTGTGTGCTTTTATGTTGTTTGTGATGTTTTGTTATTGCTAGTGTTAAATTTGGTTTGTTATTTGAGTGATGGATTGGTTGTAATTTCCCAGTTTTTTGGGTTTCATTGGTTGAATTAATGGACCCCTAGAGTGGCAGAACATATAGAAATGCCTTATGAAAATGATATTTACTTGTGACAACAATGACAAGTATTCTTCAATTTCAAACTAATTAGGGTCGAAAATATGAATCCTTTATATGCATTCCGTTTTGGTTGATCCGTTTGTCTTAAAGACAAATGAGGGATTTCCTAAAAGTAACCATTCTCAAAATCTCACTCTCTCTTAAAATACTGGTGATGCATGGGAAAGCTTGTGCATTCCTCGATTGTTCTACCGCGTACTTGCTACCTCCCACTAGTAAAGGTGCTGAATAACTTTAGCTACCAAAGTTTAGGCGGATAAACCACCTACTATTTTTTATCCATGCTCGGACTCGAATATAGTCTCTCATGATTTTCATTTCACATTAGATCACACTTACTTCTGCATTGATATCAGTGTTATCAAAGGTGTGCTTAAAGCGTGCTTAAGCCCTGGAGCGAGGCGCAAAAGATGTTGAGCTCTTCACCTCGCTTAATGGCGCTTAGTGTCGTCATCAAGGCTCAGGCATACTTCTCCTTCCTAATGAGGTTACTCCTGAAGAGGCGACACTAAACAATTGTTATTCACTTTATCGTAATCCTTTTTTTTTATTTCTTTGTCCATACAGTTTTATTCATGCTTATAAGTATTAGTCTTGGACTTGACATAGATATTTGTATTTTTTCTCCCTTAGTCCATTTGCGCCTTTCTTCATTAAAGCCCACACTTTATTTGCGCTTTGCGCCTAAAGCCTCAATGGACCTTTGGGTTTTTTTATTTAACAATGTACGTTTGGAAGTCTAAGTTCTAATTTCTCAAATTATTTGATTGTTGATTAAGCTATCATGATGCCTTGTTAAGGGCTGCTATCATGACTCCTTCTTTAGAGCTTTTGGATGCATTTTCTTGAGTTATTTCTAAAAGTTGAAATGTTAAAGATCTAGTCCCTCGAAGAAGTATATAGAGGGAAGTATTGTACGTTTTTAGTGAGACAGGAGCCTATTGCGTCATGAACTATCTTATCTGGCCAATATGAGTCATAGTTGTATTGAACTTGTCAGACTCAAAACATAACAATGTACATGATTTGGGCTCATTGTAGGTTTCTTCACTTGGTTCTCTATACAGCTGAGAGAGCTTGGAGTCATGCTATGGAAAAGAAAACATTGCCTGATGGACCGAATGCACGCCAAAGAAGCTATCTCATTGGTCGGTTGAGAAAGGCGGTTAAATGGGCTAGTCTTTTTCAGGAATTGTGTTCCTTCAAGGGAGACTCAAGAACATCTTTAGAAGCGGAGGTATGCTTCTTGTAGCATGATTCTCATATACCTGACATTATGCTTGCTCGTGAGAGCATTTGATTTAGTCATTAGCCCAAACTTTTAGTCTTCCGATCCAGTGCTGAGGTGCTGAGTTGTTGATATTCTCAAAATGTTTTTTCCTTCATGCTATCCTTGAAGTTCTCCTCATTCATTTTTCTTTTGCTGGGGATGATTATCTTTCAAACTCTTACTTTTGTCAACGTGAAAGTTGCTTTCAGATTTACTGGCTAATAGTTGACACTACCACTACCGCTTTAGCTGGCAAAAATCATTGTGGTCCATGATGAATTTTTACTTCCGGTTAAGAACCTTCCTTTAAACAATGCCTGAAGTTTTAGCCTTTAGGAGGGCCATTTGTTGTATGAAAGTTTCAAGAATTACCATTTGAAGAACTGAGATGGGAGAGAAGTTTCAGATCATCTAAAGTTATCATATGTTTCTCGTGTACTTGTTAATCAACTATCAACTATACCTCAATCCCGAATTAGTTGGGTTTGATGATATATATCATCTATATATTTCATTCTATTTGGGTCCATTTCATACTGGTAAGCAATTTGTCTTTTGAGGCAAATTAGATTCTCTAAATCTTGTATTTATCTCAAACTGGACCTAGTGTAAGTGTAAAAACAACAATTGATTATTAACCTCGTCTAGTTGATATCTTTATATGGATTTTTTTCTTTTATTCTATTTTATTCTTAGTTAAGTCTGCAGTGATTCCTAAAGAATGTAGATCTTTTGAGAAAACTCCTCTCAATGTGATTTTAGATTTACCTCGTTCCTTTTAGCCCTTTCAATCACCATAGTGATGCACCTATGAACCTAAATGACCCAAACGTATGTATTACTGTGAGGATTCATCATACTATAATTTGTTAATGGAGCAATCATCTTTAGTTTACAACAATCATTTTTAATTTGTTAATGGAACCGACGGTGAAGCTTACACAGTGGAGTTATCTTAGACTTTCTATGATTTCATAAGTGCTAGCATCTTTGTCTAGGTAGTAGCTTATTCTCTTAAAGGGTAAAACAAATCAATCCAATGACTTACTTGGATAAAAAATATAGAAAAACAATAAAAAGAAGGATAAAAAGTAAAGAAAACTAGAAAAGAGCCTCACGGGGATGACAACAAGGGGTCCAATCTTGCTTTTGAAGTTTTAAGGAAAAGAAATATACATATGTTAGCTGGTGTTATCAACAACATGGTCCACTTGTAGCTACACAGAGAGGTTGTTAGTCAGTTACGGTGGACACTGCACAGTAGTGAAACTGTTCTGTGTACAGTGGTTAATGTTGGCTATGGTCAAGGATGTGAGACGTTCAAAAGAAGAAAAAAACCTAGCTCCTTTGGCTATCATTCCGATTCTAAATAACTGTTTTAGTGCTGCCAATTTCCACTATTCTATTTGCACTTCCATGAGATTACTCATTTACCTGACCAGGTTTCTTTGCTCTATACCAATTTTCTTTTAAGGAGGTGGTACAATTTAAAATCTGCTTTTAAGTTTGTATAATTGGTGGTGCAATTCACCTTGCCTTTTCAGAACGTTTCTTTTATATGTTGGTGGTAGAACATAGAATCAAATGTAGAAAATTATATTAGGTTGCAAATTCTCTACTTTTTGGTATACTGCTTTTATATAGGAGATTTTTCCATTATTAATAAAATTATTTACCTTATAAAAAAATAGAGAATCAAATTCTGCACATTGTTGAAAATAGGAAGTTCTTGGAGATTTTGCATAGTCAATAGTTACAGTAACAACAACAACCCAGTATAATCCCACGTGTGGGGTTTGGGGAGGGTAGTGTGTATGCAGACTTTACCCCTACCCCGGGTGTAGAGAGACTGTTTTCGAAAACCCTCGGCACAAGGAGATGAAAAAGAGGCAATGGAACAGTAACAACAACAATGCGTCGGGAAGACAGTCCCAACAACCTAAGAATAAAAGAAAAAAAAGGAAAAGGCAGTATCGTCAATCAGAGCAATGGAAAGGTACTAGGCAACCAGAGCAGAAAAACAATACGAAAACAATAAGTACCACTATCAAACTAAAGCAGGACATTAACAAAACTAGCCTAACACCCTCAATGGGGAAGAAAAACGCTCAACTACCTACTAACCTACGACCTTAATACTCGCCTTCCAAACCTTCCGATCGAAGGTTATGTCCTCGATGAGCTGGAGTCGCACCATGTCCTGCTTGATAACCTCTCCCCCAATATTTCTTGAGCTGCCCTCTACCTCTTCTCAGACCTGACAAGGCCAACCACTCGCACCTCCTAACTGGGGCGTCAAGGCTTCTCACATTTTATCATCCATGGGCGCCACCCCCACTTTTGCCTGAATATCTTCATTCCTAATCTTTTCCAACATAATATGCCGGCACATCCACTTCAACATTTTCATTTCTGCTACTTTCATCTTCTGAATATGAAAATTTTTGACTGGCTAACACTCTGCCTATACAACATGGCTTGTCTAATCACATCTCTATAAAACTTGTTTTAAGTTCCGGTGGCACCTTTTTGTCACACAAGACGCCAGATGCTAACCTCCATTTCATCCATTCTGCTCCTATACGGTGTGTGATATCCTCGTCAATCTCCCCGTTCTCCTGGATAATTGACCCAAGATACTTAAAACTCCCTTTCTTGGGGATGACTTGTGAATCAAGCCTCACGTCACAGTTTGTTTCCCCCGTCATGTCACTGAACTTGCACTCCAAGTATTCTGTCTTAGTCCTGCTCAACTTGAAACCTTTAGACTCCAGGGTCCGTCTCAAAGCCTCCAGCCTCTCGTCGATATTGCCTCGCGTCTCATCAATCAGGACTATATCATCAGCAAATAACATACACTATGGCACCTCTCTTTGAATATGGTACGTCAGAGCGTCCATCGCCAAGGCAAATAGGAAAGGGTTGAGCACAGATCCTTGGTGTAACCCATTACCACCGGAAAATGCTCCGAATCACCTCCCACTGTCCAAATCCGAGTCTTAGCTCCATCATACATGTCCTTAATCACCCAAATGTATGGTACCGTAATACCTTTAGCCTCCAAACACTTCCCAAAAACCTCTCTCGGACCTTATCGTACGCTTTCTCTAGGTCAATAAATACCATGTGCAAATCCTTCTTCCTATCCCTGTACTATTCCACCAACCTCATGATAAGATGGATAGCTTCCGTAGTTGAACGACCAGGCATGAACGCGAATTGATTCTCTGTAAAGACACCGACCTACTCACCCTCGCTTCCATCACCCTCTCCCACACTTTTATAGTATGATTATGCATAGTCAATAGTTAATTAATCTAAATTGCTGAATATCCAAGTTATTCCATTTCCTTTTCTAGTCACTCCCTTTTAGCATTGTTATTATTTTTTTCATTGCTCTTGTACAGGTATGGTGTTCTGTTTTGTGTTTTTTTATGCTTGAAGTGATTCGACGTGGTTTTTAATTGTTGACTCAAATCTTCGAAAGTTTGATCTTTTAAAGTTATTGTGCAATCTTGTTTGCTAATCTGCAGGCTTATGCTGCATACATGAAAGGGAGTTTATTATTTGAACAAGATCAGAATTGGGACGTTGCTCTAAAATGCTTCAAAAGCGCCAGGTACCTTAGTCTTATGGAGATATATGCTTCTCTATTGCTGAGAAAAAAATGCCCAGTGTGTCTAGTTTGTTTCTAATTGAAGTCTGTAGAGGAAGTTGTGCAAAATCTCTCCATTTTCCTGCTCCCTATATCCACTTCTCTTATTAGATATTAGAATTATACTATTGTTTCATCAAGGTCCTGAGTGCCTGCTATCTGACTAATTTGAATAGAGCTGTGTATGAGGAACTTGGAAAATATGGAGATCTAGAGAACCAAGTATTGTGCCGTGAGCGGGTTGAGGAACTAGAACCTAGTATCAGATATTGCTTACACAAGATTGGTGAGTCTAACCTACAAACTTCTGAACTCGTTTCCATCGGTGAAATGGAAGGGCCTGCTCTGGACCTTTTCAAAGCAAAGTTGGAGGTGAGCTGTCATTTCTAAGTGTATCTACGATATCTAGGCACTCATCTTTTTTGTAAAATATTATTGTGTCCAATGTACCCTGGGTGCTGTCTTTCTCTGGAATTTTTTGAAAAACGAGTTTTGAGGATTATTTGCTCCTAATTGATCTATTAGGAGCAAAGGCAAGATCTCAGAGTCTTTTCTTCATTTACAGGCTGCTATGGCAGAGGCAAGATCTCAGCAGGCTGCATCTATGACCGAATTCCATTGGCTTGGAAATAGATTTCCAATTTCAAATGCAAAGACACGGGTATCCATTTTGAAAGGTATGTAATAACTTCGACGCAAAAGGTAGCACTTTGATTGAAAAATGCATCAATAGCCAACTTTCTGGAAATTTTCACATTTGCAAGTTTGTTTTATCTATGAGTTTGGAATTCCTAGTCTACCACGTTATACCAAATTCCACTATTTCAACCTAGTTCCGAATTTTGGTATGTATACTTTGTTCTTTAACGAAGCATTTCTAGGCATTCTTCGATGTTCCACTTAGCTTTTGAGTATCTATATTTGAAGTCTTCGTAGGTTTTGGAGCACTCTCTACGACCCTTGTGAGCTGCCTTCTAGTTTTAAACTTGTTAGCCGTTGCAAATTTGCATGTCTAGTCCCTGCGACAGTGAGCATATAACGAAGTACAATAATTTGTTGAGTCCACATCGGTGGGATGTAGATTTTTGGGACTCCTTATATGGTCTTGGGCAACCCTCATGAGTTGACTTTTGAGGTTGAGTAGGCCCAAGGTCCATTTATCATGGTATCATATCCAGACCCATCCCAATTCTTCGTTACTGATGTTGCGCCCCCATTATGTTGTCCACGCTCCAGTTTGCAATCCCGGGAGTTAGGGGGTGTTGAGTCCCACATCGATAGGATGTAGATTTTTGGGCTCCTTATATGATCTTGGGCAGTCCTCACCTCATGAGCTAACTTCTGGGGTTGAGTTAGGCCCAAGGTTCATGTATCAAATATACATCAAGATGAGGGAACCAAATATTGTAAGGAAATGCCCAGTAGGAATGCTATGTTACACATAATGCAACGAGTCCTTGATCTTACGAAGAATTATACAAACACATATAGTATACCTAAAAAGGTACATCAATGTTGTTGCTTTTGCAAACCTGAGTGGGAACCATGCTTTAACTTGAGAGGCTCGTATTAAGCTTTTCAATTTCTCCTCCTAGTTTTTGCATATCTAGTGATTTGTTCCTTATTTGTCTAAGAAAGAAGGGCACCTTTTCATATTTGGAAACATTTTAATTTTAAACTTCCGATTTTACCTTTAATGATATGCTTTTATATTATCTCACGATATATTAGTGGCGACAAGTTTCAAAAGTCTTTTTTTATTAAACTTCCAAAACCCACCATATAAATTGAAACGGAAGGAGAAAATTTTAACCACGTCTTTGGATTTTGGTCAACTAATTGCATATCTGCCTTTAAAACATCATGTTGGGTTTTAACTTTATTTCAAGCTTATACTATGCACTGGAATATGCATCAGCCCAGGAACTGGAGAAAGATATCCATGGTTCAGCTGCTGATTCTCTTCCAGCAGAGAAGAAACTTGTGTTATATGACAAAATATTTGCAGCATATCACGAAGCCAGGAGCTGCATCCGGAATGACCTGGTGAGTAACTACTCATATCATGTGAAAGTTACTGATTTCTTAAAAAATTTCAATTTGATTCTGTTAATTCGTACATCAAAGTAACATCCTATGTTAGTCTTCTGTGCATCTTACACACATGTTTTTTCTTCTAGGTTACAGCAGCTAATTCGGAAAATGTGAAAGATGAGTTAAGTGGCTTGGATAAAGCCATTGGTGCAATTTTAGGGCAGAGAACCATTGAGCGGAATCTGTTGTTAGTGAAAATAGCTAAAAGCAAGCTCAACAAGGTCCGTGATGATAAAAATGAAAAGGTCACAAAGCCCGAGGAGCTTGTCCGGCTGTATGATCTATTGTTACAGGTAACAGTTGTTTTGAGTGTTAATTTTTTAGTACGCTTTTAATCATAGCATTTTAGACCAGAGTTGGCAATATGACAAAGCTCACTTATATGGCTATTTTGGACGACTCTACTAACTGCTCTCTCTGGTGCAGAATACTGCTGATCTTTTTGATCTAGTTAGTTCTGGTAGAGATAGAAAAACGGAAGAAGTTGCTTTAGCTGAAGAGTGTGAGCTGAGAAGCATGGTTTTTCGAGCAGAAAGGTCCAACTTTTCTTACTTTATTAGTATCTTTTAGTCTTTTACTGTTTCTTTCATTATGTGATAGTTGAAATGAAGTTTTGTGGAAGGAGAGAGTGAAAGACTATCTTAATATGGTTTTAGAATTCATGACTTGGAAAACTAGCATTATTGGCGAATTTACGAAAGGGAGATTTGGAATTTTTGGTGTCCCATATGAGGAAGTTGTACAACTCCGATGTACACATAAGTGATAATCAATGAAATGGGTCAGTGATACTATGTATGATTATACTTTGCCTATTTGGAGTTATTTAAAATTATGGTTCCAATGTCAGTATCTATTTGGACTTTAATAAAATATTCATCATCTCAGATGGACATTGTCGGATTGGTATATTTATGTCCTGTCAGTAAATCCACGACTTGACTAGTTTCATTCCACATTTTTATCTTGTGCAAAATTTTGTTCGTTTAGGTGTGATAGACCTGTATTTGATGCTGCTCATATCAACTTCTTGCTAGACATATAGGAACGTTACTGATCCTTCTATGTTAAGACTTAAGCCTGTTCTAAAAAATAATTTTGCTTTTGCACTATGATGAAGTCCTGTTATTTAGTCCTCTTCCCCTTGCTCCCTCTCCATCTTCATCCAGGAAGCACTAGTCATCTTAGCTTTGCAGGATCTTAGTGTTAGTGAAGTTTTCCAGGGTTGCAGATTTGTGTATCTTTAACATAACCTTAGAATGGTATCCTATTGTCTGAAATCAATTAAAATCCTTTATTTCAATTTCCTGCCAGGTGCTTCTACTTGGCAAAGTCCTACAGTTCAGCAGGAAAGAGGACAGAAGCTTATGCCTTGTACTGTCAAGCTCGTTCTTTAGCTGATGCAGCTCTTAAGAAACTGCAGTCTGCAAATGCTGCTGATCAGGTAAGCACTTTATCAGTCAAATTACCTGCTTTTATTATATAAATTTGATTGTGCATCTGCTGTTAATGTTCGATGATAGATCTCTTAATGTTCAATGATAGAGCTCCCAAGCTGCTTCTTATAGGACGAAATTATGACGCATAATTATAGGATTTCTTATATTTCTTACTTATGTTGCTTCAATCAGCAATGAGTATGAGTGCCAAGGGTTCTCTTTCCCGTTTCTCCTTGTCATTGTTTTCTCTCCATCTGTATCAGGTCATGATCAAGGACCTGAAAACACTGTATAACGAGAGTAGATCTAACAGCTGTATAGAGCATGCCAAAGGAATTATGGAGGAGGAGAAGGCTCCAGAAAATCTCTCAAAGAAGATATCAAATATCTCACTAAGTGGAACTGATAAGAAGGTATGATTTGGCCTCCCATATGTCTGTTAAATACTTCTGCAATCATTCCCAGTAGTTAATTTGTTGTATTCGCCTTTTTTGTGATGTTCATGGTGCATATGGAACCACCATATCTCTTAGATTACTATATTTAAAACCAGGGAAGGAAACTCATGAGATGTCCTGTGTTGTTGAACCATTTCCAACCTACGTCGCATATGGAACCACTTATCTCTTAGATTACTATATTTAAAACCAGGGAAGGAAACTCATGAGATGTCCTGTGTCGTTGAACCATTTCCAATCTACCTCTTGTATCACCTTTTCTGATTGGGTTCCATTACATTGAAGAAAAAATCTTTAGGTTCTTACGAAGAATAATTATTGACTGTTGAAGTATGTGAACGTGAGACTTGGAACAATAATAGTTTGAACTAATCTTTAATTTTAGAGAGGTTCAAATACTTGGTAATCCAAAATCTAGTTAACGTTGGATGAGCCTCTCGCTTATCAAGGCAGAAGCATTAATGGTTTTCTCCATCTCGTGTCCTTCAGAGGATACTGCATTTTGTGTGCACGATTTTTCAAATCAATAGGCATATTATCATGAAGTTGTAAATTCTGTTGTTCTTCAAGTATTTGTGCTGGAAAAGGTTTCAACTCATGAGATGATAATGCAGTGATGGCATTTCTTCTTGTCTTTAAATTCTGCTCGTGAGCCAAAAAAATATCATGTAAATATTAATGAGTAAGAATGATTTTTCCTCATTGATAATTTAAGTGGAGCATTTCAGCATCGTGTGTTTGACTTTGACACAAATCATCTCCA
>MCJB01050181.1:88562-115940 GCA_002018475.1 Nicotiana obtusifolia
GGGGGGGGGGGGACATTCAATTTTCTTGTAATCACCTTAAACATGAGCAAATTGAACACAGAAACCATTGCTCCCGTTGCTGAAATTGCATAAGAATCATTTTTGGATAAAGCTACACAAGGTGAAACTGCTTCTTTGTCACTGCTAGGAAGACTGTTGGTCATCAGCACACCGTTCCGTGGTTGCCATAGTTGAGGTTTGCATTTTGTTGTCGTCTATAGCAATAAACATTAGGTCAGCTGACATACGTAAAGTTACTCGATGAAAATGATGGAAACTCTACGGAAGATAATGTTAAGCAAGGAAAAGTTCTGAGAGTGGACTGGAGAAAACTAGCTAATAGTGCACAAAGGAGACATATGTAAGTCATTTTGGTCAAACTCTTTAACCTGGCCACTCAAATTAGAACCACTTTTCGACCATCTCCAGAGCAGATGAATACCATCTGCAACTAAGGCAAAAAGCGCATTTCCTGCATGAGCATACATCAACCTCCATACCTGAAATTGTTGAAAGAGATTTCAATAAGAAGTTCCCTAATTTAAGTGCTGAGTTTTTCCACAGAAATCAAATGTTAGCAGAAGTACAAGATTTTTCCGTTAACTTAAACCTTATAATTCTAACAGAAGTAAAAAAGGAGCTTGACATAAGATTATTCTAATAGATGTAAAAAAGGAGCTTGACATAAGATTACTCTTTTTAGGCCATAGGTAAAGTGTATTCTTGGAAGAGCTTTTGGTAGAGCCATTTAGGAATTAAAACGGCTTTTAGATCCTCAAGCAGTTCCCATAATTATCAGTAAGAGTGCCAAAGGATATTTTAAAAAGCCTAAGCACTTGTCACTGATATTATGAGATTTTTCTTTGATCAGTCATTTCAAGATTTCATACCCTATTTGTCTTCACTTCAGAGGGAAGCCTCAAAAATTGACATCGTGAAACTTGGACAACCTTAGAGATGCTCTGAGTCCCTAATATCTTGTGAGGCTCCATATTTGCCAGGTTATCTGCTACTTTTTCCTGCACAGCACTTCATCAGTTTGACAAGTCACTGCAATCGCTACCTCTATAATTTGGTTCAATACGTTACAAAAAAAGGGAAAGCTGATAGACAGAGATGGAATTTCACTACTCACCGGAGGGACAGTGCAATCAGTTGAACTATTATTAGAAGGACCACCAAGGGAATAGCTTGCAAGCTGCAGAGAAGCAACAAAACTAAGCACACTTTATTTATTTATCTTGAGGGACATTATCAAGTTTGACAGGCAGACCTTTCCTATAGAATCTGATAGATATCTAGAGGCATCCAATGAAGTCTGAAGCAAAAAGCGGCCACAATCATTTGCCAAGATTTTGATCCTGTTATGATCCGCGAAGACAGCCAATACAGTGCCTTTCTTGTTGAATCGAATATATGGACTTGCCTTGAGAAAGAATATGAGAATTTCAGACTATGACAAATGCAAGTACAATTAAAACAAGCTAGTTGCATAAGCATGTACTTATTTCAAACTTGATACCGTCCTCCTCATTTCCTTCTTGTTTTTACTTTAAGTATTTGCACTTGAAACATTGAGTTATCTTAGTGTCAACTTCACCATAAAAATAGAAAATAGAAACAAAAGGGAGAAAAGGTACATCTGCAAGGATTCTGATTAAATAATTATAGCTAGTAGGTACATACAGGTAGGTCTCCACCAGCATCGATAACTGTCAACATTTGAGCATCATTTACATTCCAAACTTTGATTACATGGGCATCTCCAGCTGCCAAATACTTATTGTTGCTGATGTCGAATGGTACAATACCCAAAGAAGATTTGCCAACTCCGGTGTAGTTCCTTTCTATGTAACCTTCAGTTTCATTCCATTCCACTATGTGTGAGTCTCTATCTTTATTCGTCCCGCACGAAAAAAGCCTACAAGCTTCAAACTAAGTTTAACTAATCCTTCCAAATAAACCAAAAACACAAAAGCAGAAAAAGAATGAGATAAGTGCAAGAGTTTGGTCAAATCACCTTTTACCATCAGCACTGTAAAGCATTCTCATGCAACAATTACCAGGAGCCTCATAAGAAACCCGTGGTCCCAAGTTGTCAAATAGCCATGCTTTTATTTCAGCGTTAGTTGATGTTGAAAATATGAACTGAAGGCAGAAAGTAAATCAGAATGATTTAGATACTTGATAAAAAGCAACAAATAGCAGCTTTTTGCAGTATGTAGAAATATGATTACATGAACATTTTCCTTCGCATGAGCACAAAGAGAGTAAACAGGGGCTCCATGACCTTCAAAGGTATATTGTTTAGCACCAGTTACAGTATTCCAGACCTTCAAATAAAGCAGTCGAACATTAGCCAATTTCTCTGTTACGATTCAACTTTTTCACCATGAATACCAAATTTGAGAGTTAATTTATTCAACATGTAACCTGGATCAACTTGTCCTCGCCACAGGTTACGATTAAAAGTTGGTTGTTTGGCTTAGAAAATGCAAGATCATTTACACTGCCATAATGAGCCTCAATCTGAAAAAGTAAAATCTCTATTAGAAACGAAGCAAACACAGACACAAACACAAAGAGAAAGAAGCAAACGACAAACTTAAGAAGAGATGAATTCTCACAAATCTACCTCGAGATGTTTTTCAGCATGATTGTTACTACTATCATAAAAATACAGTTGAACAATGCTTTTGGAGTATGCAACCCCTGTTCATTGGTTCCAAATTTAAAGCATTAGCAAACTGACCACCAAATTCAGAGTAGAAGTTCCTTTTCAGATCCAAATATATGAAGACATACCAAAGAGAGTGCCATCAGAACTCCATAGGACTCGATTGACTGAGATAAGCGGATCTTCATTTATATGTACCTGAATAATGATGGAAACCATTTTTAGTTACAGTACGAAACTGATCTTTCATTTTCAAATATCTGTTATAAACGGTCATACCAGAAACGCAGTTGAAACAGCTTCCACTTTCCAGATCGCAAATTTTCTTGAAAACAACTTTTCCTCAGAACTAACGTCCCACAGCTCTATGCCTCCGAAACTGTTTCCAACTGAAAAAAACATCGTCACTAGCAATGAGCTTCAGGATTCAGAAACTATCGCTAATATATCAGTTTGCGAACTATAAACTCCTGCTCAATGAGAAACCTATTAGAAGAGTCTGTTGAACAGGGTGAAAATCCATTGTGGTTGGAGAAGAGCCGATGTTTAAAACACGTCTGACTGCCTTGGGGAAGTCATCAGAGAGGCTAGACGATGCAGCCTGTTTCTGACAAGGAACAGCTGTGGGTAACACCTTCTGCGTGAATATAAGTAACATGGAATTCAAATGTAGTGATAGCCAACTAAACCATCAAATGAGGAAAGTGCACAATCACCTCCTTAAAACAGGGAGAATATAATAACTAGGTGTGTTCAAAGTACATCACCTCATTCACATTCCTTGTAGAGCTTACATCATATAAATTACCAGAATCCTGAACAGCTTTCGATGTAGTAGCTAACAAGAACAACCAACATGAAAAAAGTCAGGTAAAACAAGCGACAGTACTGTTTAAGCAATATATAGTGCTTCAACTGCATAGTAGATTCATCGGGTTTCCTACCAGAAACCATGTCATCAGTTACAATGGAAGAATTAGAAGTTAACAGTTGTGGAAATGCTGGTTCTGCATCCGATATGGTTTTGCTAGGCTGAGGAAGAAGAATTCAAACATTAGTGGGAAATGACTTGTGCTGATGTGGAATAATGCTTTAATATAATAAAAGCTTACAAATAAGTTACCCTTGGCCTTTGCTCACAAGGTGTAACCGATTGATATTCAGTTCCTGGACACTTATGATCTGTGAATAGAGTTTCGATCTCTGGTTCAAGCTGAGGATTTGCACAATGCATATGCTGCCAGTTCAAGCTGTATATAATGAGATGATATAAGCTCTTTGCTAACATCCATAAAGGTATAAGTAGGAAATTAAGATATTACCGGCTGCATCAGATGAATGAAAGCAAAAGCATAAAATACGCAAGTTAATTAGATTATATGCACATGGTGGAGTTTCAACTAGTCACCGCTCAGCTGAACAAGAATAAGCAGAATAACAAAAAAGAGAGAGAAGACAGAAAACAGTAAGACATTATTACCTTTGATTAATTAGACGGCGCAATCTTGACTTGCTTAATTTTGGAAAACGGAGTCTTCCCTGAAACTGGGGATTTGATTCAATAATAAGCTTAAGTTCCTTCATCATGAGTTTCCTAGCTGATATTATGTCTCCATACTGAGCAAGTGGAGCATATTCTCTGCTCACAGAATTAATAATAATCAAGAGTTCTTGTTAGGCATCTTAATTCTACAATTCTACAGGTAATCACAAATCACAATTGATAATCAGTTAATCCAACCTGAAGTCATCCAAAGTCAGAAGCTGAGCCATCTCTTTATAAAGCTCTTCATTTGTTGGGGCAAACACTTTGAGATCTTTCAGAAGGATGTCTAGAGCAGTTTTACGATCTTGCCTATCACCGGAATCAATCATATACAAGATCTTTATTCTCGCAAAAATGAAAATTACATCTGATTTCTGATAATCACAATATTACCTGTCCAGTGCCTCAAGGAACTTTTGTTTCCTGATCTCGAAATACATTTTTATAGAAAATTTGTTGTCACTGACACCAGTGAAACTTGAAAGATAATTCTCAGTCTCATCCCAATTGCCACTGAGCACGAGATCTTCAAAATGTTCCATGTCAAAGAAAAACCCTGTCTCCTGCTCTAACCTATTTCCACAATTTTACAATTCCAATAGAGAAAAAAAACAATAAATAACTCTTATTCTGCGGCTGAATCCACTAAAAAAGATGAAAAATAGAACCTCACATGTGAGCAGTTTTCGTGAGGTTCTCCTCGTTGCAGAACTGTAATATCAAGAATATAAGGTCTTTACTGAGAGACATGGTCAACTGAGTTCTTTCTTCCCTTCAAAACCTTTCAAATACTCAGAGAGAGATCAGTAAGAAGCTCATAAATTGACATGAGTTCGTACTAGCACACTGATGAATTTTGAGTGATCAAATGACAGTTAAACTAACAACAACAACAAACCCACTATAGTGTGTACGCAGACTTTACCCCTACCTAGGCGGTTTTGACAAATGACAGTTAAACTAGACAGGTCAAAATCAAATGACCAAAGATGATACTGGATAATAAGCTATTACTTGTTATACAAAATCAACAAGGACAACATCAACATCATGAATCAATTAATCGGTCTTTTTGCTCTTCACTCTATACTTCTGAAGTGAGTTTGGAATGTTAAGGAAAAATATATACAAACAATTGGCAACTTTCCTTCTACATGAAAATTAGCACAACAAGAAAATTATCAATTGTTTGTGGGAATAAGCATGTATGTATGTAACCAGAAATAGCAACTTAGAATTTAATCAAAACAAAAGATGCACTGAGAAAACTGAGAAAACAAGACAAAAGATAAGAAACGATAATTACAATAATCAAGCACTAAAAAATCGCTTAATCCAATAATCCTCCCCTCTAATTCAACTCAATTCACCTCAAATCATCTCAATTGCACAAAATTTTGAAGAAAATTCAAGAAATCCGATTACCAAAATAACAAAAGATGAAGATTGGATCAAATACAATTCAGAGTGACCTTTCACTTCTTTTCTTGATCAAATCAAATTGGAAAAGTAAACACGAAACCAAACGAATTAAAAGACTCAGAAAACTTTTGGAATTGAAAAAGACTGAAGAGTGGACCACAAAGCTATTTTAGAATTGTGAAAAATATCAAAAAACTGCGCCTACCAACCTACCTATCTATGAACCTATGCAAAAAGCCCAGCAGCACTGTGTAAAGAATGAGGAAAGTTGGCGATACGTTTTAGTTTTTTATAGTCAGAAAATGACTTGAGGTGAATAAGTTAGATGACTTATTGATAAGTTATTGTAAAGAAACTTATAAGCAGACCTGCTTATTATAGGGGCAATATAACGACAAAATTTGTAGATTTTGTTTTGTAAAGACGTCTTTTGTTTGGGTTTGATATAGAATTGTTTATGTTGTTTTGAATTATTTAAAAAGAATTGAAACTAATGTAGAAAAAGATCGAAAAATTCATGCCTCGTTTATTTAGACCAAATATGGCAGGTAAATTAGGGCTTTAAATTTTGTTCATTGTTAGTGGTCTAAAAGATTAGAAACATCGAATGTTTAATTAAGGAAAAGTTATTTTTTCTGTATTTAAAGACTTGATTCATTGTTATTACAATCAGTATTAGAATTAGCATGGCGTATTGAAGAAAAAAAATCGGAGCAAATTGTTGATTTTAATTGTTTGAGCACATATTAGATCTAATAATATTGTCACAAAATCTCAACTGGCATTTTGCTTCTCTCATCTAGGGGTGTACATGAATCAGGTTGGTTCAGTTTTTATCAAAATTAAACCAAACCAACTATATCGGTTTGGATTGGTTAAGGTTTTTCGGGTTCTTTTGTTTCATGAATATTTCGGTCTTACTTTGTTAAAGTTACAAATAAAGTTTTGATGAATGAATATAGGATCAGTAAAAATTAAAAAAACTGACAAATATTTGATCTATTAAAATATTCATTTGGAAATATTTTCTTAATAATACGTGATAGTGATTTTTCTTAGTCGTCTAATAATAATTTTTCGTTGATATACGCTTTCAAGGTTAATCGAATTTAATAATTAAACTTGAAAATCAATACGGTACCTAAATAATAATATGTTCTATTTACTTTTAAATTATCGAAATATCATTCCACATTCAAAAAAGATATAAGAATTTAATTGATCTTGACATATGAATATGGAAGAACAAAGAGATTGATGTATTTCAATAACACTTGATAAGAAAGTAATGATATAACCCATTAATTAAAGTAAATGAAAATGGATGAGCTTCATAGTTATATTAAATATTACATTCCATAAGAGGATCCCAAATATTTTCAGACATTTTCTTAAAAAAATTCTATATAAAGTCTTATATATATGTCGGTTTGGTTTAAATTTTTTTACTCAACACTAAAATCAAATCAAACTAGTCTCAATCAACCTTTTTAATTAGTTTAATTTAACTTTTCGATTTGACGCGGTTTTTCGATTCATTCAATCTCAAATGAAGGAAGAATGTGTTAGTAGTTTTAGAATGCCGAATCTCATTTAAGTCATCGTCTATCATTGACTTTATACATTCTGGGATCTATACATAAGTGTAACCAAAAAAAAAAATGGAAATGAAATATCTTTATCTATTATACGACCAAAAAAATACTAATAGTTTAATTTTCTAGAAGAAAAAAATATTAAAAATGCAGTTCTTGCTAGCTGTCTTGATTTCATAACACGCGTAGGTGAATTCAAAATATAGAATTAAATCTTACGGATTCTCTTTTTTATATATTCGAGCCGAAATCATAAATCCAATTGAACTTATAGAACTCGTTCTAAATTTGCTTTTACATACACATATAACGATTATCAATTGAAGCAAAAAAAAAAAAAAAAGTGCCAACAATCGAGAAGAACTAAAGAACCAAAACGAAATCTTGAATTCATTTTCCATCTTTTTAATTCTACATTCAACAAGAAGTTACAACAGAAGTTGGCCTTAGAAAAAATGGAGGATCCCAAGCATAAGAAAACTTGACAGTATCCTTTGGTTGTATAGAACTGCCATTGTTGACCATACATGTGTTGTCCCCTGTAGGCTTAAAAACAGATGGATCCACAGGTTCAGTTGTCTGAAAATCATTGCAAGCTAAGAACAAGTTTTGCATAGGACAATCACAATTGTTCACTACAACAACGTTCCATTCTGGCTTTCCTTGCATTTCATTCCCACTCCTTATTGTTCCAATAGTTATATTGTTCAAGTCACAACCACAAACTTCTAGACAAATCAAAGAAAAAGGCGAAAAATTAGATGAAATAAGGAGGATAGAGTAAATTTTTATTTTTATTTTTGTAAAAAGACTTGGATAGGTATAAGATTTTGCAACATATATAAATACTTAGAGCTTTAACCAAGGGAATTTAAAAAATAAAAAAACTAAACACGCAAAAAACTAAGAAGATTCAACATCTAATGTATATAAATAAAAATTATAATTTTATGTACACAATATAATTTTCGGCGAAAAGGATTCGATTAAACCCCTTCCGCATACCTAGCTCCTCCTAACTTAGAGGACAATGAGGAGGTGATCACCAAATTAATTGGGTACAAGTTTTAATGGATATAACGTACCCCAAAAAAAAAAAAAAAGGAGAGAGAGAGAAAGAGTAAAAAGGAAAAAATATAGTAATAATGAGCTCCCTCACTTTAAAGGAATATGAATTGTATTTGTAAAAGACTCAATAGTCCAATTCGTTTCACTGTACATCTTTACTATGCAGAGAAATAATGGTATTTTTGTTAGTTTTACTCAACTATTCACATTGTTTAATTTAGAACCAATAATATTTTTTTTACTTTGACATATAAGACTGCTTTCGATTGAACCCTTATGTGATGCAACTCGAATTCAAGAGTTTAATTCTGACTGCAAGTTTGAAAATGAATCTATAATTATTTTAAAATAAAATTTATATATTTAACTACATATAAAACAGTAAGTCCTAATAATTAACAATTACTTATTTAATTCTCAAAATTCGAACTAATTATCAAATGAATTGGGTATTTGGGAATAAAGAAGTAGTAAAAAGTAGGTCTAAACAAATTGAATCGTCCATTACAATGTTTGGCCAGTACAGCTAGGAACTAAGGCCTGCTAATACTGTTATTAAATTTGTTTAATTTACTTTTCGATGCAAAAAGGGTTCAAGCTAGACCCTAGATTGCCTAAAAGGGGACAGCTGGCAATGCGAACTGAATATAAATATTTAAATGAAAGATTCTTTTCCCATAAAAACTAATCCCATAAAATAAAATACTTTGATATCCACTTTAAAAGAATATTCGATCTTGACCAACCCATTAATGACAACGCATAGTATTATACAAAAATATTCAGAGCAAAAGACCCACCTTGGATTATTGTTCGGGTCGATATATTCCATAACGTTAATGAAAAACTCAAGATGAAGCTAAAGAATTTACAAAAATAAAGCAAATTAATTAACCTAAATAGCCGGTCACCTAATTTCTTAAACTAAAAATAGCCGGCACATGTATAATATATGTACTATAATTTATGTATAATTAATTATATATACTCAATGTATACCAACTTAAAAGTAAATATTAAACCTGACCGACTATTTGTGTAACGATCACCATGACTGCTATCCAATTGACCAAACGTAAGATCCACATATTGACTACTTCTTATTCTTGACAAGAGAGGAAAGAACAACTTTTTCGACCATATGAGTATTTGAATTGTAACAATGTCAATGAAAAATCACTCTCTTTGAATCGATTCCAGAAGTTATTTTAGAATTGAGTAAATCACGTTTATTAGAATTAGACAATAAAGTAGTGGTTCTACCAATGAAAAGTTATATAAAAAGGAAAAAAAATCTTTATGATTATATATGCAAAACTAACTTTTAATCATAATAAGATTGAACTAGTTGTTTACATTAAAAAAACCACAGGTTTTTACCTTTACTGAGAAGTGTAAGGAGAAGGAGAGTGATAGAGAGCTTAACAATGGCTGCCATTAGTTAGGGAAAAGATCTCTTATTTGTTGATGTTGAAACTGCCTGCTGCATTCTCCTCTGTATGCAAAATTGGAAAAGAATGAATTTTGAAAGAATTTTAATGTTGGCCATAGTTATAATAATATGGTGCCTTGTAATTAATGTTATAATCTCATGTCATGAATAGCATGTGGTACTTGTCATGTGTGTGTACAGCCGTGTATAGGTAGACTTTGGAATAATATAAATGGCAAGATTCTTTTTTTTTTTTTTTTTTTTTTGTGGTAGTATATAGTAATAATGAAATTAAAGTGGTAAATATGGTAACATAATAAAGGAAAATGTCTTGTTCTGCTTTTCTAACTGAGGTTTGGACTTGTAACACATTCATGCTTTTATGGTTTCACATATATATTAAACAAATCTAAAGGAAAGTTTGTATAATTCTCCAAAAAGTTAATATTGACAATTCAGAAAGCATTATATTCAATACGTTAAGTCGTTAACTAGTTATACTTTTATTGAGCGATAATTTTGCATCTTGTTTTTCTTTTAAAATTTGAAACCCATTCTTTTTGTTTTTACCATTGTGTCCCTTAACAAACTCTGAATTAGAGGAGAAAATGTTAATTAGGGGTTGTTTACCCGTAAAATGGTACAGTTGAATTTATACGTGATTTCTAGACAAGTGAACTAATTTGATCCTGAAATAATGCAATAATTGAAGAAATGTACAATACTTAGCCTTAAAATGTAGATTAAATAACAAAGATGACATCTACGGGAACAAGGTTTCCGGGCACATCAATGATGAGATCAAAAAGCGGGAAAGTAAGATTGTATTAAGCTTTGTATAGAATGTAGTGTAAGTTTAGCCAGAAAATTCGTGTCCTCTACAATGATAACTGGGCTCACTATTTATAGCTGTGTCTAGGGAAGGAGGTCCTAGGATCGTGCCCTCCTTTAATGTCAATTATGAGGGCCATTGATGAAGATGTAATGGTGAACATAAATTCCAAATTCTCTATAGCGGGCCGTAGCTCTTAACGCTGCAGAATATTCCTAATTAAATGCTACTGGGTGCAGAACATTTGATACACCTTTATGAACATTATCCCTTCCGCTGACAAGCGGAATGGCTACATTCGGTCTTCGGCCATCCCCGTCTTGGGTTCCATGTGTCTTTCTTTAGATGACCACGTGTCATATCATATTTCGCCCATATACATATAATCCCCCTGCTTTCCGGTGACATAACTTTGTATTACCAAAAAGTTGGTAGAAACACTCTTTTGGCAAGAATTACTATAATTCCCTTTGAAGGCTTTTGACGGTTGATTAGACGCACGCCTCTTCGCATTTAATGCCCCGAACATGCGTCATCCCACGATTCAGCACAACTTTTGCCGATTATCGAGGTAATCATGGCAATGAATTTAGCCGCCAAAATTTTATTTATACGCATCATTCTTTTACTTTGCACTTCATAATTTCTCGAACTTCTGGTTTGCATCTTTGTTCTCCATCCTTTCTCTAATTCTCTTCAAACAAAAATATTTTCCTTCTTATTCAATTGCTTCTTCCTCCAAGCGCACCGGTTTTTCAAAGAACAAGAACAAAGCCGAGGATTCTGCTCCTCCAACGATGGGTTCCATCATCCCAAGAAGACTCAATACCACAAAGGACTTTAAAGAGAAATTTCCTACCGCTAACCCTCGTACATGGGCTGTTAGTAGGTACCCTTCTTCCATTCGTCCTTCCAGTATTCCTGCTGTGAAGGAAGCTTTCGCTGCCATGAGTTGGATATCATTGCTCCTGATCTATCGGAGCGAGTGACCCTTCCCAAGGAAGGTTTTACATACTTTTACACGTATCCCTTTACTTTGGGTGCGTTTTCTTTGAGTGCAGAGCTTGATTTCGTGATTGTGGAGTTTTGCATTCACTACCCGGTGTGTTTGGCACAAGTAAGTCCTTCAGCGTGGAGGACGGTCGCCTGCCTTCGATACTTGTGCCGGTAGACTGGAGAAGAGCTAACATTAGCTCGTATGATGAAGCTCTACTCCCCCAAAATTTTTCGTGGGGGTATGATAAACCTCTGCAAACGTAGTCACCATGCTTTGTTGACTAGTATGGATGATGATAACGACCGTGGGTGGACGGAACGGTTCGTTGCAGCTGCCACCAATAATATAATTCCGACAAGGGCTTCATCCTTTTCGGCCACTTGGAACCGCACTCGTAAGATCTTTATTTTAATATATTTTCTTTCACTAAATATTCTTCTATGGTCGTATCGACTCTTCACCCTTCGCATGTTTCAGCAACTCGATGGGTCCCACCAGTGGTGGAAGGCTTGGATCGATGAGTTCAGAAGATTTTAAACGTCACGATGCTCGAAACTCGTTTGTGAAAAGAACTGACCCTAAAATACGGGTAGAAGGCCAAAAATCATGGTAATTTTAACTTACCTTGCTTCCATTATTTTTTGTATATAGAGAACTTGGTTGAACCCTTCTAACTTATTCATGAAATTAGGTCTACCTGTGGGCGCTGTCGCTGTCCCCAAGGAGGACGTCATGGATGATCCTGTTGATGCAGCAGGTTACTTCAGAAGGTATTTACTCGAACAGGTATCTCGGGGCCTGTTTCGGGCGCAAACACTTCTTTATGGAGTCCCTGGCCGGAGGATAAACAACTGAAGAGAAGACGTTCCTCCGACGGTCGGGGAAAAGAATAAGAGGGCAAAGACTGATGCCCCCGAGTCGTCTCCGGTGGCAATGGTGACTGGTCCCCCTTCTAGGCCGGCCATCGACACCGTGATAATTGATGATGATGAAGAAGCTAGTGATGAGGGAGCTTCTCTACATAGAAGACAATGATCCTCATCATCTCAACATGATGCTTGACCTGTGAGAGAGTTACACCAACCGAGGACGATGCCTCGACACTTTGAGTTTGATTTGGTAGATAATGTCAACTCCCGTTTTTGGGCCCCAATTGCTGTGCCCGATACTGCGGGGCTGAGTACCGGGTCCTTGTCGTCTTTGGTTGGCAAGCATCTAACAGCCAACATTGCATTTGATGCAGCTGCTTCTCACTCTTCAACTCCATCAGATTCATCTCCACTTCACCAATACCAGCAACTGCTACATCACTTCCATCTTCATCCACTTTTCCACTAGCAATTGCTACATCATTTCCACCGGCCGCACCTGACCATGAAGAAGGTATTCTTCTTCCACAGTCCCCAGTTTCTTGCTTCCGAGGGCGTTCAGATATTGATTCGTGAAAAGGAAGAGATTACCTCCGCATGGGA
This sequence comes from Nicotiana obtusifolia, assembly GCA_002018475.1. NCBI lineage: Eukaryota > Viridiplantae > Streptophyta > Magnoliopsida > Solanales > Solanaceae > Nicotiana > Nicotiana obtusifolia. The sequence continues at coordinate 101,604 of MCJB01050181.1, forward strand.
TCAGCTTTTGACAGAGCAGGAGCAACATGTCGCTCGCCTTTCGGAACTGGAAGCCAAAGCTGTTGAGGCTGTTGTATTGGAAGCTCATTTGCAGAAAAGTGATCAAAAAGTGGTAACCCTTAGCCAAGAAATTGGTCCGCTGAGGATTAGATTTGACGAAGCTAGGGCCAAATTGGTTGAAGTCCATAACGCCGTTCTTGCTACAACCGATCGTGAGGCTGCCTCCGCTAAAAGAGTGATTAACTTAGAGGCAGCCTTGAACTCCAAAATTGAAGAGCTTGCTGCTGTGGGGGCAAAACAGCCCATCTAGAAGAGAAGTACAGGAAAACTATCGAGCATAATAGGCTCTTTAGTTCAACTGTCTGCGACCTTGATGTCAGTCTCAAATCTGCTAGGTCCGCTCGGGAAAACCTTTCTGCCGAGGTAACCCAACTCAAAAAAGAACTCAAGCACCGAGAGGCTTCCCTCATTGTTGAAAAAACTTACGCCATGTACAGCATTAGGAGAAAAACCTTGGAAGAGGACAAAGCTGGTGTCATTGACTTTGATGCCGAAATTACTAAGGCACGCGAGCTTGAGTTAGCTGCTAAAAGTGGACTCCCATCGAGATCTGATGTACCTAGCCCTTCTGGTTCTAGTTCCGGGTTTTCGGGAACTGAAGAAGAATCGAAAGATGATGATGCCGAAGGCCAAACTGATGAAAATGTTGAGCCATCGGTGGACCCACCTACTTCTCCCGGGATGACACTTCTCTTCCTCCTGGTTCCGGAGATACTGCAGTTTAGCTTTTCTTTTCTTTTACCCATTTTGTACTTTTATCGTTTTGACACGTTCTGTAAATAAAGACATATTTTTTCTCAAGTATTATTTGAGTCTTACTTTCGTTTGAATATCCATGCAAGTCTTTAACCTTTGCATTTGCTTAAGAATTCTGCGCACGTTTTTCTGTTCGCGCTTTACTATGTGTAGTCTCGGATGCATTTTCCTCGAAGCACTTTGTTTCCGAGCATTATCCCTTTACGTGAGGTTTCTATAAGTATTTGCGCAAGTTTACTTTTCGCATCCTTTCATGTACGCCTTCGGGTGCATTTTCCTCGAAGGCATTTTGATTCGGGCACAAATTCTTTCGAAACCGACCCTTAAACGTGAGGGTTTTCATAAGAGAGGGTCCTCTTATGTTTACGGTGCTCTTGAAGATGACGTCTCCTGTTCATTACGATACTAACATTTGAAGTACTTGTTTAACTTTCAAATGACAAAGTTAGTTCATCGTTCAAATAAGAAACATAACAAAAACAAAAGGATTTAATTTCATATAATTCCTTCTATTTTCAAAAGTACACAAGCATTTATTATGCTAAAAAGAAATTGTCATTACTTGTGGCTATCTTGTACAACTTGTTTCTACGGGGCTGGCTGCGTAGGGCCCAGTCCTGATGATGCATTTTGTTTCCGGATTTTTGTTTCCAGGTTAACGTGGCAGTCAATGTTGTCGTATCCTCATATTATTCCTCCCCCCCAGTGTTCGAATGCGAAGAACGTGAATTGGAACACTGGAAGTCTTGTGCCTTCAAAGATTCCACCAATGAATTGCTAGATAATCCTTAACTCGGCAACATACCTTACTTCCCCTTAGGAATCCATGCTATCGAGCAAAAGACTATCTAACAATGTTTTAGTGATTTGTGCTCGTGAACGGTTGGGTAATCTTTGTTCGATAGCAAACTTAACTTCCCAGTGGGAATTTGCTATCGAACCAAAGATTATCTAACCGTCCCCGGGTGGAAACTTGTTTGTTTGCCTTGCTGTCAAAGCTCTTATTGCTGCTGTCTTCGCAGTATACTTTCTATCGCTTCCTCATTAAAAACCTTGCCAGAAAATCCCATCTAGGACAAAACACTGAACGAAGGGAAAAAGAGTGCAGCACATACTTTCCGCTTGAATAATGTTTATCAGCAATAATATCTTTTGAGGTGTGCGACGTTCCAGTTACTAGGCAACTTGTCTCCATTCCGGTTCTTCAGCTCGTATGAACCTTTCCCAGTGATAGCTAAAATCCGGTAGGGACCTTCCCACATCGTACCTAGCTTCCCCGCGTTGAGCTCTGGGGTATTTTGGATTACTTTCCTCAGAACCAAGTCTCCTACTTTGAAATATCGGAGGTTGTTCTTCGATTATAATATCGCTCCATTCTCTGCTTTTGAGCTGCCATTCTTACACGCGCCAAGTCCCTACGTTCCTCGAGCAGTTCCAAGTTGATTAACATTGCTTCGTTGTTCGATTCTTCATCTGCCCGAAAATATCTCAAAGTGGGTTCACCCACTTCCACCGGGATTAGGGTTTTAGCACCGTACACAAGGGAAAAAGGAGTTTCTCCTGTGCTCGATTTGGCCATTGTTCGATAGGTCTATAGAGCTCCGGGCAATTCTTCGGACCATTTGCCTTTTACTCCTTCCAACCCTTTCTTGAGGTTTTGAATAATCACTTTTTTTGTTGACTCCGCTTGACCGTTTGCACTCGGTGATAAGGAGAAGATGTGATCCTCTTTATCTTCAAATCTTCGAGGAACTTTGTAACTTTTGCACCGACAAATTGTGGCCCATTATCGCATGCTATCTCTTTTGGTATTCCAAATTTGCAAATTATATATTCCCATAGGAAATCGATCACTTCGCGTTCTCCGATCTTCTGATAAGGACCTGCTTCCATCCATTTAGAAAAATAGTCAGTCAAAATTAAAAAAAACCTTACCTTTCCGGGAGCTGGTGACAGCGGTCCGACGATATCCACACCCCATTTCATGAACGGCCAAGAGGACAGAACCGAATGTAAGGGTTCTGCCGGTTGATGTACTTGTGGTGCGTAGCATTAGCACTTATCACATTTTCGTACGAAGTCTTTGGCATCTTGTTCCATGCGAGGCCGGTAATATCCTGCCCGTACCAACTTCAGCACCAAAGAATCTGCCTGAGTGTTGCCGCATATCCCTTCGTGGACTTCTCTCATGACATAATTAGCTTCTGATGCTCCTAAGCACTGGGCCAGCGGGCCTTGGAAGGATTTGGCCTCTCTTGAAGCTATAACGTGCAGCTTTGGCGCGTAACGCCCGTGATGCTTTGGGGTCTTCGGGCAGCTTCCCGTGCTCGAGATAGTCGATTATTTTATTTTTGTAGTCCCAGACTTAGACTAGTCGAACTTACCTCATAGTAACCATCCCCGGACTCCGATCCCTTTATTTTCGTCGATGATCCTAAGTTTGCTAATGCGTCTGCTTCTACGTCATCCTCCCTCGGGATATGGGTAATTGATCACTCTCGAAATCGTGCCAAAATAGCCTGGACCTTTACCACGTATTGTTGCATACGTTCTTCTTTGGTATCAAAGATATCGTAGACCTGATTTACCACCAACTGCGAGTCACATTTGATTTCGATAAACTCGGAATCAAGTCCCCAGGCCAATTTGAGCCCTGCAATCAAAGCTTCATACTCTACTTCATTGTTAGTTAAAGGGATCATTCTGATGGCTTGCCTTAAGGTTTCCCTCGAAGGCGTGATTAAACTATTCCGATTCCGAACCCTACACTGGAGGACCGGTCTGTAAATAAGGTCCAAACCCCCGATGTCGATTCCGAGACCATTACTGCCTCCTTGGTTGCTAGAGGCAGTAGTCGCGGACTGAAATCGGCAACGAAGTCAGCCAAGACTTGCGACTTAATTGTAGTCCTTGGTTTATATTCTACGTCGAACTCACTCAGTTTGACGGCCCATTTGGACAATCTACCTGAGAGCTCGGGTTTATGGAGGATGTTCCGTAAAGGGAAAGTAGTCACCACAGCTATCCGGTGGCACTGGAAGTAAGGCCTCAGCTTCCGAGAGGCGACTACGAGAGCTAATGTCAGTTTTTCCAAATGTGGATAACGAGTTTCTGCTCCCTTTAAAATTTTGCTAATGTAATAAATAGGAAATTGCGTACATTCGTCCTCCCAGACTAAAACTGCACTTATCGTAACTTCCGAAACCGCGAGGTAGACTAGCAATGTCTTACCTTCTTTTGATTTTGAGAGCAATGGAGGGCTTGATAAGTACTTTTTCAGGTCCCTCAGAGCCTGCTGGAACTCTAGTGTTCATTCGAAATTATTTTTCTTTTTGAGCAGTGTGAAGAAGCGATGACATTTTTCCAACGACCGGGAAATGAACCTGTTCAAAGGTGCTAATCTTCCCGTGAGCCTTTGGACTTCCTCTACGTTCGACAATTGATCCGGGATATCCTCCATGGCCTTGATTTTGTCGGGGTTTACCTCAATTCCCCTTTGTGAGACCAGTAATCCCAGAAACTTACCAGAATTGATCCCGAACGCGCACTTCTCGGGATTAAGTTTCATGTTATGCTTCCTCAGGATGTCGAATGTTTCTTGCAAATGCTTAAGGTGGTCACCCGCATTCAAACACTTAAAGGGCATATCGTCTATATAAACTTCCATAGTCTTTCCTATTTGTTTTTCAAACATCTTATTTATGAGCCGTTGATAAGTGGCTCCGGCATTTTTCAACCCGAAGGGCATCAAAATGTAACAATATGTACCGAAATTCATTATAAATGAAGTCTTTTCCTGATCTTTCAGGTTCATCTTGATTTGGTTGTACCTGGAATAAGCATCAAGGAAACTCATTAACTCGTGCCTGGCCGTGGCATCAATAATTTGATCGATATTTGGCAGTGGAAACGAGTCTTTCGGGCACGCCTTATTAAGGTCTTTATAGTCTACACACATGCGAAATTATTGTTCTTTTTAGGAACTACTACTACATTGGCTAGCAAGTCCGAATATCTTACCTCTCGGATCGAACCGATATTAAGCAAGCGGGTTACCTCTTCTTAGACGAATTTATGTCTGGCCTCGGCAATAGGGAATTTCTTTTGTCTTACCGGAGGTATGTTGGTATCCAAACTCAGTTTGTGCACGGCTACTTCTGTTGGGATGCCTATCATATCCTCGTGCGACGATGCAAAACAATCGGCATAAAATTTAAGGAATTCAATAAAACCAGACCTGAGCTCTGGGTGCAGTCCTGTCCCCAAATGGAATTTCCTTTCAATGAATTCTTCGAACAATGCAACTTGCTCCAGTTCCTCCACCGTGGACTTCCGTTTCTTCTAAAACTTGGAAATATCTCGGCACCTAATAATGTTCTGACAACTCTGCTCCCGGGCTAACTTCTTCTAGCTCGGGAGTAGGTGCCGGTTTCTATAATTGCTATGCTGTGTGCTCCTTCCCTTTGCTACTGGAAACCGAAATTGCATTCATCTCCCTTGCTACAGTTGATCACCTCTTATCTGCTTGATTCCTTCGGGCGTTGGAAACTTCAGCAATTAGTGATATGTTGAGGGTACAACTTTCATCTCGTGTAACCATGGCTTTCCAAGGATAATATTGTAACCCATGTCACCATCTACTACTTCTAAGAGAGTTGTTTTCATTACTCCTTCAGCTTTCATGAGCAACAAAATCTCTCCCCGGGTCATCACGCCCGCAAGGTTGAATCCAACGAGGAACCTTGTTGCCGGAATAATGCTTCCGGTGAGTTTAGCTTGCTCCAATACTCTCCATTGTATGATATTAGCCGAACTTCTTGGATCTATTGGAACATGTTTAATCTTAAAATCCAACACATTTGAATAAATTACCAGTGCATCGTTGTATGGTAACAACAATCCGTCTTTGTCCTCCTCCGTGAAAGTGATATCGTCTTCCCGGAGTCTTTTACTATGAGTTATTGATACTCTCATCTTCTTTGCTGTCGAAAAGGTGACCCTGTTAATCTCATTCCCTCGAAGATCATATTGATCATTTAGCGTGGGGGTTCTTCTCCTGCTTTCGAAGGTTCCGCGTTGTCTCTATTACGATTATAATTGTTCTTAGTTCGGTCACTCAAGAATTTTTTGAGGTGACCATTCTTCAATTGTGTTGCCACCTCTTCCCGGAGGTGTCGGCAGTCCCTTGTTAGGTGGACGTTCTTCCCATGGTATTCACACCATAAGTTAGGATCGCTCTGGCTGAAATCTGATCTCGTAGGTCTCGGGAATCGTTCCTCTTTAATGTTTCTCATGGCTAACACCAACTCCACTATACTGACATTGAAGTTATATTAAGATAACTTGGGGTAAGAAGGATCCCGAGACCCCGGCGTCTCTTTATCCTGAAGTGATCTATTGTTTTGATCACGATCAATCCCTTTGTCAACGGTGAACTTGTTTGCTGCTAAAAGTTTCTGCCACGACCTTCGATCCGCTTGTAAGGCAAAAGTCGGCCCCTCGAAATCCGTCTATCCGCGTTGTAGTCATCCTTTGATTTTTCTCTGCTCTTCTCCTGTCCTTTGGCTGATGATGTAGAACCGACCTGGTTATCTTCGATCCTTATCTTTGACTCGTACCGGTTGTGGACATCTGCCCAAGTTGTTGCTTGAAACTCAAGCAAGCTCTCCTTCATCTTCCTGGAAGCGTTTGAGCTTCTCGGGTTCAATCCTTTGGTAAATGCTTCAGCTGCCCATTCATTCGGGACAGCCGAGAGCAACATTCTTTCTTTCTGGAATCGGGTAACGAACTCTCATAATAATTCGGATTTTCTCTGTGCGATCCTGAATATGTCATCCTTCCAGGCTTGTACTTTTCTGGCCCAGACATGAACCTTGATGAAAGAATTCGCGAGCATCTCAAAGGAATCAATGGAATGCTCGGGTAATAATGAATACCACGTTAGAGCTCCCCTCGTGCGAGTTTCTCCAAATTTCTTTAGCAACACAGATTCAATTTCCTGAGGAGCTAAATCATTTCCTTTTACCGCAGTTGTGTAGGTGGTAATATGCTCTTATGGGTTTGAAGTCCTGTCATACTTTGGCACTTCAGGCATTTTGAACCGCTTTGGGATTAGTTCTGGTGTCGCACTCGGCTTGTACGACAATTAAGTATACTTCTTCGAGTTGAGGCCTTTCAATATTGGTGGAGCGCCCGAGATTTTGTCCATGCAGGCGTTTACTTCCCTCATAAACTGTAAAAGTTCATTCTTGAACGGGTCGTTCTCGTTGTTGAGACTGGATCCGCTCCCCCCCAGGCCCCGTCGGAGCCAACTTCACCTCTGGGAGTGTTGTTGTCGACTCTCTGCATTGTTTGGTTTGCGAGAACACCGGGAGGAATTGGATCTAGTCTATTTGTATTAATTGAAGCCTCCGATAGCGCCTGCTTCAGCTCAGTCATAACCTTATCCTGCCGCGTGAGGTGGCCTAGAATGATCGCTTGTTGCTCTTGCAAGACCCTCACCGCATCCACGGCATGCTTCTCATCAGCATCATCGGGAGTTGTCTCCCGAACCTGTCGAGGGTATTGCCTGTCTAGCATCGGCGTGGCGTCATTCCCCTCATTGCGCGTGTCACTGATTGAATCCTCGAAATGAGGTTGATCCCCTCGAATTTCAGGGTTGTTCATGTTGTTAACAGTGTTATCTGCCATTTTTGTGATTTTTTCTTAAGACAAAACAATCAAATTACATTAGTAAAAAAGACAAGGATCAATTTAATTGCACGACTATCTAGGCCCCACGGTGGGCACCAAACTATTTACTTGTAAAACGGTACAATTAAATTTATACGTGGTTTCTAGACAAGTGAACTAATTTGATCCTCAAATAATGCAATAATTGAAGAAATGTACAATACTTAGCCTTAAAATGTAGATGAAACAACAGAAATGACAATTCACGGAACAAGGTTTCCGGGCATCGCACTGATGAGATCAAAAAGTGGGAAAGTAAGATTGTATTAAGCTTTTTATAGAATGTAGTGTACGTTTAGCCAGAAAATTCGTGTCCTCTACAATGATAACTGGGCTCACTATTTATAGCTATGCGTAGGGAAGGAGGTCCTAGGATCGTGCCCTCCTTTAATGTCAATTATGAGGGTCATTGATGAAGATGTAATGGTGAACATAAATGTCAAATTCTCTGTAACGGGCCGTCGCTCTTAACGCTGCAGAATATTCCTTATTAAATGCTGCCTGGCGCAGAGCATTTAATACACCCTTATGAACGTTATCCCTTCCGGTGACAAGTGGAATGGCTGCATTCAGTCTTCGACCATCCCCATCTTGGATTCCACGTGTCTTTCCTTTAGATGACCACGTGTTATATCATATTTCACCCTATATAAGGGTGTCAATGGATATTTAAAAATCGACTAAACCGAATGAACCGTATTGTATCGAACCCATATTTAGGTTTCTTTTGATAATACCGTAGGTTTTTATATAAATTTTATAACCATACAGATAAGTACGATAGGTTTTTTATTTTATGAAAATAAATCGAAAAAATACCGAACTGAATCGAATAAATTTACAAGTGAAAAATATATTTATATATTAAGTTTAAAAATAATAAAGCATTATTTTTTCTTAGGCTTTCAAACTATGAAACAGTTACAAACCAACAAGTAATTAAACTCAAAATCCTAATTCCCAAACTTACTATGCTACTCCTATCGAAATTAAATTATTTCCAACCTATTCACTAGCAAGACACAAGGTATTTTAGCGACTATGAGTAGCAAACTACAATTTATCGAATATGTTTCCTTTCGTATGATTCATATTTATCTTTTTGAATGTTTAATCTATTCTTGAGTCTCAGCTTCGTTAATATCTTTTCACTCATGTGATTTATATTTTTTTGATATTTGCTTAATTTCTTTTACGCTGTTGTAAAATAGTTGATGGATCTATTCTTTGGTCAGATAATGTCATGTAATTAACTCAAGCCATAACTTTGGTTTTCAGAAAAAATTAGAAAGAGCACTTTCGCCACAAAAAAAAAAAGTAAAAAAAAAAAAATACATGAAATTATTAAACAATTGGGTGACAGCATTTTCTCATCTACTGTTAGTCCCTTTTCCTCTAAACCCTCAACCACCCCCCACCCTCAAGTATATTGACCATTTTACGAAATCAAAATTATTTACTATTTATTTTATTCATTTTTAAATTTCATTATTTTGATTGCATGAGGAGCTCTGAGTGGCTTAAGCCACCACAGTGCTATCTTTTTTTGATCGTTAATTCATTGAAATGTTGAGAGTGACTATAATACTATAGGTCTTCAAAACAAAATCATAATCTAAAACTCAATGGATTAGAATTTAGAAAACTGACTAACTTTCTTCTAAATGGCGTTGAAAAGAAAAGGTATTTTCTTTTGCTGGTAATCTATTCTTCAACTAGGCCTTGACAACCTGGTAGGTGAAATCTCAAGATTCAAATATAATTCAAGAAGTTGGAGAATAAAATATTTGATGCTTTTTAAGAGTTAATAAAAACAAGTTGAGATACTAATATGCTAATTAAATCTAATTAATGTCCTTTTTGCAACCATCAGATTTTGTAATTTTAACATTCGGAAGAGATGCAGTTCAAATTTTGATTCCGGCGCAATAGATTTCCAGGTAATGTAATCGTTTACTGAAATTTCTTCTAAATAACAAATTAACAATCATCAAGAAGAAGAAGAAAAAGGGGGTTCTCTTCTTGAATATTCGATTTCGTCCTAATTTAATAATCACTAGGCTTTAGGGTACCTAGTCTCAACGAATACAAAATCTATCTATCTATATTATATTAAAAGCACGAAGACCCTTAGCGAAATGTCATTCGCGTTTATTACCCTTCCAAAACATATTTTCTACTAGATAAAATCGTAATTAAGTAACTTTCCTAAATTTTAGAACTTTAAAATCAACTAAAATTTTGCTTATTAAATCATTCCTTAATTGATCTAGATACGGAGTCCTAATATTTAGGAGTTTATATTTACCTTATATAGTTTATTTGAATATCTTGATTTTCACAAACTATAAAAATTATGAAGTGACTTCTGTGAAAGATGAATTCAAACTTACGTGAACTTGAAGCGAGGGAAAAAACCTAATTTGATATGACTAAAACATGCCCAGAGAATTATTTACATAGCGAATACTAAAACTTGAAGAAGAAACAGGGTATCCTGATAAGATAGACTTTCGATACATGAGCAATATATTTAAGGATTGATGAGCAAACAAATTTCAAGATACACAACTACAAAATCTCCAAAAAGAAAATACTACTCCGAGTTCATATATATTATAGCATATGATCTAGGTTAAGACAATTAACTGCTCATAAACAACATGCAAATTAAACTAAGTTAATGTGTCCATGGTTTTTTCTTTTTTAATGAATAATTTTACAATATAAAAAATTATTTTTTAACCTATATATTTAGGATTTTTTAATATTCATTTATCAAGATACACGCCACAGAGGCGGACCTACGTTGGGAGGTCGGGGGTCACCGAACCCGTTAACTTCAGCAAAAATACAGTATATATATTTTATATCTATATGTATATACAGTGAGGACCCTTAAATATTTTAAGTGTGCCCCCTAAACACAAAAGCTGGACAGAAGCATTGGTTTAAGAATATGCAAAGTGCCTTCACTTCCCTAATGTCCCAAGTTTGAATCTTGTCTCTTACAACTTTTATAATTCTATTTTACTTTAATTTTTTTAATTCAATTATTGTTTAATTACTTAGTAGTCAACCAGTTATATTTTTATAACCTTTTCTGAATTCAATTATTGTTCGATACTTCTACATAATAATAAACTTAAAACTTAATTAACCATTTTTTCAAATCCCCAGCTCATTCAAAAGTCTGAATATTCATTAGCCTCCCCCTCCACGAATAGAGTAGCAAACTCTTCTGCCTCCCTTCAATTTAGTTAATTCTTTTTCAGTTCTCTGCATCTCTTCTAAATCCGATAGCTTTATTAGGTGACGATAACGATGACTGAATTTGAGTCTCTTCTTCTTTGATTTTATTTGAGTCAGTTTTTTCTTTTTGAAAATATTACCTTAGCAAAATAATGTGCTACAAACTTTTACTTTTCTGAAAAGATTCTTAGAGCTAGATAGATATTACAAATATTTGCTTTTTCGATTTATGTAAATTATACCCAGATTAACAGTTGACTGTTGCATCACTTTGAGGAGAAAACGTTAAATTATATTTCAGGTATGTAATATAATATTAGTTAAGAAAAAAAGGTTTTTATTGATTCAGTATTAATTTAGCCATATTACTTACATAGGAATGGTCAATCAGAGTAGTCGATTATTGAAAATAGTCTATCTTAAAAGCGAAAATAGAAGAAAGATCTTTCTTTGATAGTGAAGGAAGGATCCTTATGTGATTGAAGAAGAAAGATCCTTCGGTGATTGAAGAAAATGTTATTTTGTTTGGAATCGTTATTTTTAGGAAGTTCTTGTTCTTGTGAATTTAGATGACGTATTTTTGGCGAAGTTTAAAACTTTTCAATCAAGTTCTAGTTTAAAGAGACAATGCCTCTCATTTTATAGACGAGTTTGATGTGGAATCACACAATCCCGACCCTGATATGAGTGGACGATGTACTTATGTTATATTAGTACCAAATTAATGATATTCGATAATATTGAAGTTTGTATTTTGATGATAGTTATCATAATCATTAAGTATTTATAGACTTGAACACTGAGCTTTATCGCTAGCTAATACTTGGTATACTAAAGATGCTGCCCCGCTATGCTCAAGTCTTGGGTCCGCCTCTGCATGCGCAACGTGCGTAGCAAAAAACTAGTACTATATTAAAAGCATGAAGGCCTTTAGCAAAATATCGTTCGCGTTTTTTATCCTTTTAATATAAAGTTCACACTAAACGAAATAGTCATTTGATTATTCTTCTATCTATTATCTAGGAGTTTGAAATTAATTGAGATTTATTACTTATTATACCTTTCCTTATTAGAATTAAGTAAAAGGTCCTTATATTTAGGACTTTAAAATTATTAATTGTTTTATCTTATATGAATTTAAATTAAAGTATAACTAAATAACACCAAATATTTATATGTTTTACCTTATATATGAATTATAATACGTTTTTTATCTCAAAAAATTGTATAACATGCTAAATTTTAGGTGACAATTATGATATAAAAATATAAATAAAGAAACAATTAAAGAAAGAGGAAGTAGATTGCTTTGTCCTTTATTCAATTTAGTATTTAACCTATAAATGTTATGAGTATTCTATGTGAGATTGGTCCATTGACAATTAATTTTATTCTTCGATCAATAATTTGCTTAGATATAATATTAATATAGATTTTAAAATATTATTAGAAAAAATAATTACGAAAATATTTCATAACAGCAAGAGAAAGAAAGAGAGAGAGAGAAGTGACGACAAAAGTCATTTACTAATGCTATAACAAACATAAAGTGCAAAAGTTTGAGTTTTTATCATTTGACACAAGAATTTTGTGGATAAAATTATAATTATAATTAAAAATTTATTTTATGCTATGAGCTAATATTGATAATTTAAATCTTCAAAAATAAATTATTTCTATTAGTGATTAAAATATTATTAAGTATTTGAATTGACCTTTTCTCCCCGGATTTGAATTAACTAACTAGAAAAATAATCCAATTATATTCATTTCCAAATTCAAAATATAGGTAAAATTATTTTTCAAGCTTACACAAAAGACCATCAACGATAAAAAAAATCAGAATATAAAATATAGTATTAAGAATTAAATTGGTTAAACGAAAACTTAAAGAAATAAGGGTGAAATTAGTAGAAGCCAAAATGTATTCATGAAGAGATGTTAGGTGAGATACAATTTAACATATATTTAATTATATTATAAGATATGGATAATTATAAAATAATATACAATTAATTTAACTAAATTCATCATCTATGCATATTCAGAAGATATTTAATAGAATTACTATGAGAAAAATTATTTTTATCATTTAAACAAATATTTTATTTCATTTTAACGTTAATATTTAAAAGTTTGAAATTAAATAAGATTTATTACTGATTATACCTTTCCTTATTTAAATTAAGTAAGAGCTCCTTATATTTAGGACTTTAAAATTATTAAAGTTTTATGTCATATGAATTTAAAATTAAAGTATAATTAAATAACACCAAATATTTATATGTCTTACCTTATATATGAATTTTACACAATTGAACGCTTTTTATCTCAATCTAGTTGAACAATTATGATATAAAAAATAAAGAAAAAGGAAGTAGTTTGCTTTATCCTTTATTCGAATCAGTATTTAACCTATAAATGCTATGAGTATTCTATGTGAGATTGGTCCATTGGCTATTAATTTTATTCTTCAATCAATAATTTTCTAAGATATAAATATTAGTATTGATTTTAAAACATTATTAGAAAAAATAGTTACGAAAATATTTTATAATAGCAAGAGAAAGAGAGAGAGAAGTGATTGACAAAAATCATTTACTTATGTTATGGCAAACATAAAGTGCAAAAGTTCGATTTTTATCATTTGACACAAGAATTTAGTGGATAAAATTATAGTTATAATTAAACATTTATTTTATGCCATGAGACAATATTAATAAATTAAATCCTCAAAAATAATTTATTTCTATTAGTGATTAAAAAATATAATCAAGTATTTGAATTGACCTTTTTTCCCCGGATTAACTAACTAGAAATAATCTAATTTTATTCCTGTCCAAATTCATAATATAGGTAAAGTTATTTTTAAAGTTTATACAAATCTTAGAGTATATAAATTATGTTTCAAAAAAAGACCATTGGTGATAAAAGAAATCAGAATATTAATAAAATTTAATTATAGTATTAAGAATTAAATTGTTTAAATGCAAACTTAAAGAAATGAGGTGTGACGACCCAGCTAGTCGTCTCGTGAGTTACCGCTCCGTTCTCCCCATTTCTGCTTTATTATGCTTCGCTATCCGTATTTTATGTAATCACGTTGAATGGTTTGCGTTCGGAGTAGATTTGGTAAGAAATGAGACATTTAGTCTCTTTCAAGAAGGTTTAAGTTGTAAAAAGTCAACTGGATGTTGACTTATGAGTTAGAGAGCTCGGATGTGAATTCCGATGATTCGATTAGTTTTGGGAGATGATTTATGACTTAGGAGTGTGATCGGAATTGGTTTTGGAGGTTCCGTGTAGAATTAGGCTTGAATTGGTGGAGTTAGTTTGGCGATTTCCGGTTGTTAGGCGAGATTTTGATCCGAGGGTCGGAATGGAATTTCGAGAGTTGCTATAGCTTCGTATGGTTATTTCGGACTTAGGCGTATGTCCGGATTTGAAATTGGAAGTCCGTAGGACAATTCAACGCATTTTGGGCGAATGTTGAAAAATGGAAGATTTTTGGAAAGTTTGACCGAGGAGTTGACTTTT
>MCJB01050182.1:1152-36805 GCA_002018475.1 Nicotiana obtusifolia
AAGAACAGATACTACACTTGATCTTAGCCAAAAGGCCGAGAAAGGTATGCTTTAAAACGCATACGGGCTTCGCCTTTTATTGCTCCTCTCAGCTGTCGACTTATTTGCTTCTTTCGGTATGGGATTGCGAGAATACTGCAATACTTTTCTTTTTCTATAAATGGATAATCAAAAGAGTTGAACGTATAAACATGAAAAATTAGGAATAGAAGTGTTCTTCATATGTACTCTCTAATTAATAGAAGTGTTGGATTGAATGCAAGAAACAAAACAAATGGCAACTCATTTATATAACTCTAATATTAGTGGGCTTTAAATAAGAAAAAATTTAATAGTAAAATTTAGTTGATTTTAAAGTTCTAAAATTAAAAAATAATTAAATGACTATTTTATCTAGTATAAAATATCTTTTTAAAGGGAAAAATAGGCAAATGACATTTTACTAATGGCTTTTATGCTTTTAATATAGTATAAATAGATAGATAGATATAGATTTTAATGCTCTACAATTGCTCCAACTACACCTAATATGGTTTTGATATTTTAGGACGACTCTAATTATATCTGTCAAAAAGTTAACGTAACATTTCAATAAACGGAGAGAAAAGACAAAATTCAAAAGAACAATTTGTTAAAAAGCTTATTTTGCTTGTATTTCGCTCTTGCTTACCAAATTAGCCGATAAGTCTAACAGAAATAGACTAAAAAGGTGAAACTTATGTATGCTTTTTATTTGGCTAGAGATAAAATTTTATTATATTTAACTATTTAAGTTCAATCATAATTTATATTATTTATAAAAAAAATAAAAGGGTAAAGACTTGAAAAATAAATATGCCCGACGGGATTTGGACAAAGATAGAATTTTCTTATATTTAACTATCTAAGTTTGAGACTAAAAATGTAAATTATTTTTTATCAAAATAAAAAGTCCAAAGCCTTGGAAAAATGGTTAAGAAAAACTTGGAAACTTAGAAGGATTTAAGAAGAGTCCTAATATTTAGGATCTTGTACATAGTTAAAAACTTAAAATAAGGAAGTATTTAATAAATAAAATTTTAGTTGATTTCAAAGTCCAAAATTTTAGAAAAATAATTAAATGACTGGTTTGTCTAGTTAAACTCTATTTTTAGAGGGTAAAAAAGACGAACGACATTTCGTCAAGGGTATCGTGCTTTTAATATAGTATTAGTCTAAGTGTACGGCGTTGCATGTGTGCCTAGCGTCAATCAACAAAATATGTGTACGAAAAGAACATGTAAATTAAGTTTTAGAATATGTGCCTAGCGTAAATAAGTAATGAACATGCAAAGAGTTTTAAAATGTCAATAAGTAAAGAACATGCAAAGAGTTTTAAATTGACTATATTAAGGTAATATTTTTGTAACGACCCGACCGGTCGTTTTGAGCTCTAACGCGTCGTTCGGCGGTTTGAGGCCTTGAGTAGCTTCACTTCAGGTAGTATGACTTGTAAGGGTGGTGGGAACGAATTTCGAGAAGTTCGGAATTGATTTGGAAAGAAAATTCTATGTTCGGAATCTTTAAGTTGGAAGAATTGGCTAAGATTTGACTTTTGAGTAAACGACCTCGGAATCAAAATTTGAAGGTTCCAATAGGTTGGAATGAGACTTGGGCGTATGTTCGGGTTGAGTATCGGATCACCCGGGAGCATTGCGGCGCTTATTATGGAAGGTTGGTATTTTAAAAGTTTAAGAAATTCTTAAGTTTGACTTGAAGTGAATTTTAATGTTATCGATGTCCGTTTGAGATTCCGAGCCTTGGAATAGCTTCTTTATGTCATTTACGACTCGCGTGTGAAATTCGAAGTCATTCCGGATTGATTTCATACGCTTCGGCACAAGATATATAATTCGGAAATTTAGAAAATTATAAGTTTGATTCGAGGGGCGATTCATGACTTTGATGTTGTTTGACGTGGTTTAAGGCTTCGACTAAGTTCGTATTGTACTTTGGGATGTGTTGGTATGTTCGGACGGGGTCTCGGGGTCCCGGGGGCCTCGGGTGCGAATCGGATTGAAAACAGATCCAGTTTGGACTTGGGAGAAATATTGAAGCAGCTGGTATCTGGTGTAAGCCCACATACGAGGTTTTGACCGCAGGTGGGAGCCGAAGAAGCGGCCAAGAGGGTCGCAGAAGCGGTTCTAGGCGAGCTGGGAAGGAGCGCAAGTGCGAGGAAATGTCCGCACCTGCGAAGCCGCAGATGTGGAGGGGAGATTGCAGAAGCGGAATTGGCCAAGAAGGCCTGGGGCCGTAGGAGCGGACTTTGGCACGCAGGTGCATGAGCACAGAAGCGCTTGTTGTCTGCAGAAGCGCATAAGCGCTACTTGGGCCACAAGGAGGTGCTGGGTTGAGTTAGAGCCGCACCTGCGATGGATTTTCCGCAGGAGCGGCTATTGGACCGCAGGTGCGAGGGGTCGGGTTGGGCAGTGCGTTTCTTTAAAACGAGGGTTTGGCAATTTCACTTCATTTCATCCATGGGAGCCGATTTTAGAGCATTTTTGGAGTGCCATCTTCACCAACTATTATGAGGTAAGTGCTTTTTTCACAGTGTGAGTTAATTATAGGGTAAGTGCTTTCTTCACATTGTGAGTTAAATACATTGTTTATATAAGAATTTAAGCATGGGAATTTGTTGAAATTGGGATTTTCTGTAGAAAACCTAGAAAATTGATATTTTTGGATTTTGACCACGAAACTGGGCATGGAATTAGGGATAAATTATATATTTGAGTTCGTGGTGTTATAGGTAAGGTTTATCTTCGAAAATTTTCAGAATCCTGGCACGTAGGCCCGAGGGTTGTCTTTATCGACTTTTCGAGCGAAGTTGGGAATTGTTTAAATTGATAACTTATGGGTATTAAAGTATATTTTGATTGGTTTGCACCTTGTTTGACTAGTTTTGTATCGACGGGCATCGGTTTGAGGTGTTAGAGAGGCTTTGGAGCCGGTCATGGAACTTCAGAGCGAGGTAAGTCTCCTGTCTAACTCTGTGAGGGGAAAACTACCCCTAGGTGATGTGTTTGTTATGTGCTACTTGTTGCGGGGGCTACGTACGCACAAGGTGAAGAGAGTCCGTACGTAGCTAGATTCATGTTATGTCCAGGTAGACTTAGATTCCCTCTATGCTATAACTGCACTATTTGAGCTGTCTCTATCCTATTAAATTCCTTATTTTACATTACGACTTGAGACTGGACTTGCGTAGAGTGATGGACTTGCTATTGTAGAGATTTGACGGGCTTCATGATAAGCCACAGATTAATTGTACTCTCCTTACGAAATTCTCCTGCGATATGCGTTCTCATCGAAAAGTTCCCTTAAAACCTACTTTTTAAAACTTGAAACTCATCTTAAATAAAAACTTTCAGAACTACAGTCCAATATTTTGAAAATGAGTTCCGAAAAAAAAATAGTTTTTAAGGACAAATGGGGCCGTACTCCTATTTTGCTACTGAAAGATAGCAGCGGTAGTTTCAATGTTCATTGTCACAAGTCAAAAGATAATGTGCATCATACTTGGTTCCGGAAGAAAGACATCATGGATTAAAGCTAGAGCGAATATGTTTTGACCCATCGTTAAAAAGGTGTATGCTAAGTTAAATTGTTGAAGCAAGTGAAAGATGTGTTGTTTGACGAACTTTTTCTTGTGTTAGTATTATTCATACATCCTTTTTTAGTTCTTGTAAACTACAAGCTTTATCTCTTCTTAGGGAACATATGTTGTACTTATCATGAGCATTAGCTCATTTATGAAAAAGTGAAAAAGGTGAACAAGATATCTTGTTCAGGGATTTTGAAGGCAAGAAAAATGCCTCTTCTCACGGTCTATGCTGACGAGCAACTGCCATTTTTTTCGTGTTTCAGCATTCAACGACCTAATTCACTATATGCTAAAACATAAAAAATTGTAAATGTAGCAGTTCATTTATAAAAATCCTCTTTGATCCCATGACATATAAATTAAAGCATATTTGTCAAGATATTAACAGTTGTTCCATCATCCAGAAAAGCCTCTCTTTGTTCAATAGAGAGGTTGTTCAAATATAGTTAAAACTCTCACATGTCTTCTATGAACTTGATTAGATTTAATAGTCAGTCATAATATTCTATCAACTTACCTTCAATGTCTTGTTTGTAAAAATATTTGCAAGTTAAGCGAGTCTCCGCTGCAGCTCTGTGTTGACTTTTCGGCTTGAACATACAGGTTTTGGTGGCCACTGTGCTCATAAAACAAAGGTAATTCAAAATCTATTCTCGAAATGAATTTTAGTGGAAAGATATCAAGAATATATGATTTTTCTCATTTGTGAATATGGTCTAGATGGTTTCTCATTGTTCTCTCATTTGTGTATGACTCAATTTGAAAAGCAAATACTAATATAAAAAAGTCGTGGACAATCCTTAGATTTCATTTATCTAAGTCTCTTGAATGGTTAGTTGAAGTTTCAAATAGTTAGCATGACTAGCAGACTCATTAGCTGAAGAGTAAAAGTGAAACTAAAAACTAAAGTTAATCAGAAAATTTTAACAACTGTAAGACAAGAAGGCAGTTTCAGGAAAGTTATGAGATGGAAATTCTTTGGATAAAAATCTGATGTAGGAGGCAGAAAAATTTGAGAAGAAACTAAAGAATATTCTAGAGTTGTAGTGGAGCCTGCAGTATTCTTATGCCCTTATTTGCACATGCAGCGCAGAAAAGTTTCAGACCTTGATGCGAATCTATTTGTTATGATTTACTATTTCAATTGGGAGGAGTGTTTCAATGTGCTTCCATTTATGTCCTCGTACAGTAGTATTTGTCACTGTACTCTTCTTGTTAGCGTATATGTGCTGCAACAAATAATCATCCAGAGGAATCGACTTTGGCATTGATATAAAAAGGCCGATATAACTGATTTGTTACATAAAAACGACTAATTTCTTTGCAATAACAAACATTAGTTGAATGCTTTTGAGTAGAAGTGACCAAAGATGGAAAATGCTAGGTGACACAGAAAATAATGATATTAGTGTTATAAAATATAGCTCAAAATAACAATATAGAACAAAGAAAAAATAACTAAGAGATATAGAGAGAAAGAAAGGAGAGATTATTATTTCTTCTTCAATTGTGTGTTCTTTCCATCTATTACAATGCCTTTCCATCGATCAAAGTTATTTTTATGGAAAGTGAAGTGAAGTAAAATAATTTTTAGCTGAATACATATTCAGTCCCTTAAACTTGTCCAAATTTTCCACTTAGACACCTACAGTAAGAGATATACGTATTGAACACTTGAACTCAAGCCAAAGTAAATCTATTGAACACATTTTTGGTAGCAAGCGAAAACAATCAATGTCTGAGGTTCAAACGCCTCTGATGTGGCAATGCGACAAATAAGAACATACTTAGCTGCTTATCTTTTCTTTATTCCTAATATTTTATACTTGTACCTGAAAAAATTGAGGTCCGGATGTACTAGATTCTTTTTTTTTATTTTTCAAAGGAAGATGGGAATTGAGGGTCAAGTAACAAAAGTTGTTCCAGGGTGCTTGTAAACTTTTTTTTAAAGAGAATTAAAGTAACGGAAAGAAAAATCAAAAGTGTTAAAAGATCACTTAGATTAGGATACTAATTAATTAGATATTATCCCTCGTTTGTAAGATTTGTGAAATATTGAATCTTCGTTTAAATTTTGTTTTTCTGGAAATACACATATTTATAAGAACCACATAAGCAGTATTATTAAACGCAATAAAAATCACATGATATTTATTCATTAGCTACTGCGAATAGGCAAAAATAAAAATTAAACTACTCAATTATCTTTAACCACATATCCATCACTTATCAGGTGGTTTATTTTTTCATCAGGATGCTCAAAGAAATCTGCCACATCCAAGCGAGTGATGTCAAATTCATTGTCATAGACAAAATTAACTCGAGGGACTTTATTCTTTAGAGATGCTTGATAAAGCTCAACCAAATATTTTCGTATGCGACAAATATTTGCCCAATGTCCTTTTCCGCTGCAACGATAGCATTCAGTTTCTGAACCCTTTGCCTTTGGCTTCTCATCTTTCCCTTTTCACTTTTGGAAGTTATTTTTCTTTGGGGAATGATTAACACTAGGAAAATTTCTTCCTTGGCCACGGCCACGAACAAAGCCACGACCTTTTTCACGCTTAGCATAAGGGAATACACCTCACCCACTTTAGGCAATAGTGTAGACCCAGTGGGTCGATTTTCGTGATTTTTCATAAGCAAGTCGTTGTTTCGTTCAGCCACAAGGAGAAGAGAAATCAATTTAGAGTACTTCTTGAAACCTTTCTCTCGGTACTGCTTTTGCAAGACCATATTCGAGGCATGAAACGTTGTGAATGTTTTCTAAGCACATCATAGTCACTGATACTATCTCCATAGAGTTTCAATTTAGAAGTATTTCTGAACATCGTAGAATCATATTCAGAAACAAACTTAAAATTTTGGAGCCTCAGATGAGCCCAATCACATCGTGCTTGTGAAAGAGTGACCAACTTTAAGTTGTCATATCTTTCCTTTAAGCCATTCCACAAAACAAGTGGATCTTTGACGGTGAGATATTCTATTTTCAACCCTTCATCAAGGTGATGGCGCGAGAAAATCAAGACCTTAGCACAATCTTGGATAGATGCTTTATTTTTATCTTTAATGGCGTCTCCAAGACCCATTGCATCTAAATAAATTTTAGCATCCAATACCCATGTCATATAGTTCTTTCCCGAAATTTCAAGGGCAACTAACTTTCTTTTAATAATACCAGTCACAATTAAAAGAGGAGAAAAATTATACCTTAGTCTTCTCAAAGAGCTTCTCGGGACGGTAGAGTCACGTGCTGATAACATGTTATGAAAAATAGCTCAAAGTAATAATATAGAACAAGGAAAAACAAGCTAAGAGATATAGAGAGAAAGAGCGGAGAGATTATTATTTCTTCTTCAATTGTGTGTTCTTTCCATCTATTACAATGCCCTTATATAGGCATGAAAAATGAAGAAATTTGTTATTGAATATGCTATTAAGCATTTGAGGGAAGATCGTGGAGGGAGATAGACATCAACCATAATTTCTTATAACAATTAGAGAGCATTTTCACCTATATATCCAGTTCTTGAGTAAACTGTAATGGAATTAGAATTTTTAAATAGCTCAAAGAGCTCTTGTTTTTCTTTTTTCTGAAGGGATTTGAGGTTAGGGGAACCAACATTCTTTATAGTGGAATATTTTTCATATCGCACTTTTACAAGCAGGTGAAAAGGAAATCTGCAGCTGAAAGCAATAGCAGAAAATTTTCACGGACCAAGAATTCTATAGTTCTCTTTTTACAGAAAAATTGTTGGTTCATCCATAGAATTTGATGTATAAATTAGCAGTTGTTTCACGGACTGAGTTGGATTCCAATTGCACAAGTTAGCATGTGAAACATTTCTATGCCTGTGAAATGTTTTACTAATTAGCTTGTGTTGTCTTATATATTAATCGTATTATATGATCTAATTTGTTTGACTATATTATATCATATTGTTAGAATTAAATTTCAATATTCTTTTTTATCTAGCGAAACATGCTCGGTGAGAAAATCGGATGAAATTAGAAAAATATTCATATGGTAATCGAATAACTTTTTAGTTCCTCATTTTTCTTTATTACATAATCTATTATATTTATTATTATTTTATTTGATGTTTATTAGCTTGTTACTTGACTTAATATTTTTGTTAATTATCTCTTTTCGATAGATATATATTTTTTGTGTGTTTAGAGGGCCAATAATTTGCTATCGCAAGATCCACTTTGTGCAATGATTGCGGATTACCTTTTCTTGGATCACGTTTTAGGATGATTATGTGATGCACGTTATTAATATTGCTGTCATTTGGGGAAAGATGTTTGGATTAATTATGAGTCATAGCCCCAACTATGTTAATTCACCGATGGATCCCATAGCCAGTTCATATCCGAATAATGTATTTTTAGTAGTAACTTTTATGTTTGAGGTGGCAGTGCACCTATGATCTTAAAATTTTAGCTCTGTCATTTGATATGACGGAACTATATTACTATTTCTAGTTAAAAAGATCTAGTTTTCACAATATTTAGTAGGCAGAGTTTAATAAAATATTATGTGATCAGAAGAGCTAAAGCGTATATTTAATGGCCCATTTTGAACTTATTCCCAAATTATGGTGGAGATAGACATCCACCATAATTTCTTATAACAATTAGAGAATATTTTCACCAATAAATTCAGTTCCTGAGAAAACTGTAATGGAATAGAATTTCTGAATAGTTCAAAAAGCTCTTATTTTTTGTTTTTTTTCCTCTTCTATTTTGGAGGGATCTGAGGGTAGAAGAACCAACATTCTTTATAGTGGAATTTTTTTCATACCGCACCTTTATATGCAGGTGAAAAGGAAATCTGCAGCTGGAAGCAGTAGCAGAAAATTTCCACTCTCAACAAAGAAGTACTTCAAGCTACTGAAAATTGTCATAAGCTTGACTATCATGTGGTTCTCCACTAATATAGGAGTTTTTTGAGTTGAGATCGTGTAGGACTTTTGTAAGGTTGTAAAGTAGGCTTAGGGATGAGTATGATTCATATAGATAATTGTGACTTAAATTCCCTATAAACACTACACATTTATTTTATCGCTTAGTACAATATCCTTTCATCTCATTTAAACAACAAACCTCTGTTTTGTTTCATCCCTTTCATATTTTTTTTAATGGAGTTGCCAACATTTGTTTTTTTAAAGGAATTTCATAAGTAATTTTTTTTTTAAGTTCTCATGGCAACATCTCAAAAGATCGATAACCTCAAACAATTATTCTTTCACCAATGATTTTCAGAATTGCACCTCGGGCCTAGTTATTTACATTTAGATTAACTCTTAAAGTGCCCAAAAGGGAACTGGGTGAACAAAGAACAAGTCATAACAACAAACAGGCTAAGGGTTAAAGCTTGGCGACCAACAAAATAAGAGATAATTTATGTAGGCTCAACTGCGCTAACTAAGGATAAAAATCATTAAGGTAGGTCGATTTAGACTATGGCTCAAAAAGAAGGCCTACTTTCATTTCTCAACTCAAAAATCTACCTAGAATTTCGCCTCAAATCACATTCAAGGCAAGTTCTAGATTTTCAAATAAGCATGAGAATTAGACAATATAAGCTAACCGCACAATACACTTGGGACCAACGAAAACTATGATTTCAATCACCAATAAGTAAGTATGAGCTAAGAAAAGTAGTCATAAAACCCATGAATGATACTTAATCGAATTCGTCTTTTTTAAGTCTCATGCTTTTCAAGTCAAATCATGTTTAACCAAATTATTTAGCAAAATAAATTCAAACAACTAAAAGTTCTAAAATAAATGTTCGGTTCAAAATATTACGACCATGACAAAGAACCGAACAAGAAATCCATGGAAGTACATGAAATAAGTTGCCTTAGTAATAAGGAACTCAAATTTTATTTTTTCAGTTTTTTTTTAAAATTTCACTAAAAACACATTTTTCAATTGTACATATACATTTTTTAAACCTTTTTTTTCTACAGAGAAAAAAAAAAGACTTAAAAGAAACACATATATAACAAACAAATTCCTCTATCCCCAAGCTTAAATAATGTCATGTCTTCATGACAAGAAAATTAAAAGTAAAAGGAACGGCAAGATTGTGTGATAACAACGGCAAGAATATGGTTAAGAAACTACTTCTCTGTCATGATAGAGAAAGTTTTATTTGTCATACTACGAGAACGCCTCTATTTTGTATTAATACATATTATACACCTTTTCTTATAAATACAAGTAAAAATATGCAATATATTCTTTTTAACTATTTTTTTAAAAAATAATAATAAATTTTAGCATATAAATAAATATTATATGTTACTACTAATTTTACTTAAAATACTAAATAGAGGAGAATAAAATAGTTCTGAGTTTAATGTCGCCAGCTCGACTATTTTAAAAATTAGGCAAA
The DNA here is from genome assembly GCA_002018475.1 of Nicotiana obtusifolia. Lineage (NCBI taxonomy): Eukaryota > Viridiplantae > Streptophyta > Magnoliopsida > Solanales > Solanaceae > Nicotiana > Nicotiana obtusifolia. The sequence goes on from MCJB01050182.1 coordinate 11,184, forward strand.
AATGATTGTTGAAGCCTGTTTGTCAAATATTCTAGTGACATAGCCTTCAGTGGTGGCCATTAACCTTAAATTTTTCTCCCCCATTTATATGTTGCATTTCAATGGCACCATATGGGGTAATCTCTGTTACTGTATATGTCCTGTCCAACGTGACTTAAACTTTCCTGGGAATAATGTTAATCAGCTATTGTACAACAGAACATGATCTCCAACTTTAAAATCTTTATGGCGGATGAGCTTGTCATGCCATTTTATTGTCTTTTCCTTGTACATTTAGCATTTTCATATGCTGTAAGTCTGAATTCTTCCAACTTATCAAGCTGCCATAGACGATTTTTACCAATTCTCTGGCTTTTATCGCAAGTAGTGACATAATTCCTTGTATCTTTGAATAGAGTAGGCCAGAAAAATCCAACTTCAAGTACTTTAGCTGCTGTGTTTCTTCCTCCGTAGTGGCCTCCTACAGCCTCATCATGGCAGTGACTTAAGATGTTGTTCGTTTCTGACTCCAGTACACATCTCCTGATTATGTCATATGCATAAAATTTAAACAAGTAAAGATCTTCCCAGTAATAATGTCTTGCTTCTTTTAGAAGTTTTTTCTTTTTTTTCAAATGAAAAATCTTTTGGAATCTATCCTCCAGCCAAGTAGTTGGCCATATCAGCAAACCAAGGTGGTCGATTTATAACGGTTGTGACTGTGAATATATGTTCATCAGGAAATTCCTCTTTGATATCTTTTATCTCAGTAGGAGGATTTTTCAAACGAGACAAATGATTAGCTACCTGATTCTTAGAACCTTTTCGATCTTTTATTTTAAGATCGACTTCTTGCAAAAGAAGTATCCATCTTAGCAATCTGATTCTAGGATCTCTTTGCTAAGAGATACTTTAAAGCTGCATGATCAGTATAAATTGTGTCAAGACCCAAAATCAACCGTCGTGATGACGCCTATCGTGGAACTAGACAAGCCAATTACTTAACTATTCCAACATAACCAAAAGCTTTTAAAAATTACAGAAGTAGTTAATATTTGAAGAAAACCTTTAAAAACAGAAATAAACACGCATCTCAATACAATCTCTCCCAAAACTGGTGTATTACCGAGTACATTAGCATCTACAATGGAAGATAGTCCAATACAATGTCTAAAAAGTAAAAAAAACTGAAATATAAGTAAAGATAACGAAGGAGGGTCAAGGTCTGCTAACGTCATGCAGCTACCTCGATAGTCTCCCTAGATCCTGACTCCACACTCAGCAGACGCCGTAACCGGGAGCACCTGGATCTGCACACGAGGTGCTGGGTATAGCCTGAGTACAACCAACTCAGTAAGTAACAAATCCAAACTTTGGATTGAAAGTAGTGACGAACTCAACCAACATAGTTCAATATAGAAGTAATAGTGCAGAAACGTAGGCATGCTTTTAAGTTCAGCAGATAAACTCAAAACAGTAAATTAGATCAAATCTGAATGATAAGAAGAATATAACTTCTCTACTTCTACATGCCATGCACCATGCTGTCTGCTTCATGTGTTCGCACTCTCAATTGCTCAATCACTCAATACTGTATATGGACAATTTGGCCCAGGGAAGATCCATCCCGGAATATATACATCAACTGACCATCAGCCACCCAGTACTGAGTAGGGCCAATCCAGCCCCTGGGGAAGATCCATCCCCAGTTATATAATGCTCCGGACAAGATCCATGTCCAGGGAAGATCCATCCCTCAATATAATCAAGCGCGCTCACTGAGGGTGTGTGCAGACTCCGGAGGGGCTCCTTCAGCCCAAGCACTATCATAAATCAGTATAACCGCTGCACCGTGCAGCCCGATCCCATAAATGTCACTCATAGCCAAGTCATCGGCCTCACTCAGTCATCAATCTCTCTAGTCTCTCTCACGGGCTCACTAATGTCAACGAAACGAAACTGGCCTGAAAATAATGATATGATGCATCAATAAATAACAACAGAGATTGAGATATGATGTGAAATGAATGAAAATGACTGAGTACAAAATATCAATAAAATCAGTAAGACAACAGCAAGAAACGATCACTATGAGTTCTAGCAGTACCGGCATCTAGCCTAAACATGATCTCGAGCAAGTTTAACAGCTTAATTACTTTATCACATCATGAAAACACGGATATCAACAAGACAAGTCCACTATACAGTGCCATGGAATCGACCAAGTCACAATTCTCACGGCCACGCCCGCACGCCCGTCACTTGGCATGTGCATCACCTCAACACCGATCATATAACACATATTTCGGGGTTTTGAACCCTCAGAGCTAAGTTTAGAAGTGCTACTTACCTCAATCCAAGCAAAACTCTAATCCAACACGCCTTTGCCTCGCAAATCAGCCTCCAAATGCCTTGAATCTAGCCATAAACAGTACGATACAATCAGTACGAGCTAAAGGAATCAATTCTACAAGAAATTACAAAGTTATAACTCAAAAATACGAAATCGGCTCAAAACTGGCCCCGGGTCCACGTTTGATAATCCAACAAAATCACCAAACCCAGAAGCCCATTTCAACCCCGAATCTAACCATATCAAATTTACTCAAACCCGATAACAAAATCCCACGAACTCTTCTTCACTTTCCTCAATTTTTCACCCAAATCACAAATTTAATGGTAGAATCAAAGGCATAATCATGGAAATTAACAAAAATTATATAGGAATCACTTACCCTAAACACCCATATGAAAATCCCTCCAAAATTTGCCGAGCTCCCAAATCAATATTGTGATATGAACTCGAAACCATCTTATTGAATCTTTTGTTCTGCCCAGTTACGCCTTCATCACGAACGCGACCATCCTCCCACGTTCGTGAAGCACAAAACAATCTGCCCCTCTATTTTGTCTTACGCGAGCGCAAAGACATCAATGCGAACACGAACTAATGCTTCCTCAAACCTACACGATCGCGACCCTCTTCACACGATCGCGAAGAACAAACCACGTGACCCCAGCTTCTGCCTCCTATACCCTACGTGCATGCGACCTTAGCCGCATTCGAGAATCACAACGTCCTACAACTACGCGATCGCGTCCTCCTTCTCGCAAACGCGTAGAACAAAGTCCTACACTGCCCAGCTAAGCCTATGCAATCGCGGACCTTCCCACACGATCGCGTATAAGGAAACCAGATTAGTGCACCAGAAAAATCTGTAGCTATAACACCAAGTCCAAAATTAATCCGTTAACCATCCGAAACTCACCCGAAGTCCCCAGGACCTCAACTAAACATACCATCACGTCCCAAAATATCATACGAAGTTAGTCGAACCCTCAAATCATCTCGAACAACATCAAAACACGAATCGCACATAGATTCAAGCCTAATGAACTTTGAATTTCCAATCTCTACAACCAGCGCCTAAGACTATCAAATCACGTTCGATTGACCCCAAATTTTGAACAAAAGTCTCAGATGACACAACGGACCTGCTTCAACTTTCGGAATCGGACGACTCTGATATCAAAAAGCCCACTCTCGGTTAAATTTTCCAAAAATTCAACTTTCACCATTTCAAGCCTAATTCAACTACGGACCTCCAAATCACAATTCGGACATGCTCCTAAGTCCAAAATCACCTAACGAAGCTAAAAGAACTATCAAAATTCAAATCCGAGGTTGTTTACACATAAGTCATCAGGTCAATTTTTCCAACTTAAGCTTTCTGTTATGAGACTAAGTGTCTCAATTCATTCCGAAATCTCTCCGAACAGGAACCAACTAACCCGATAAGTCATATAATAGCTTAAAGAATGAAAGGAACAGTAAATAGGGAACGGGGCTACAACTCTCAAAACGACCAACCGGGTTGTTACATCCTCCCCCTTTTAAACAAATGTTCATCCTCGAACGGGTCTAGAAACATACATGGAGTCTCAAATAGGCGTGGATATCTGCTCTGCATCTCCCACTAGGTCTTCCAAGTAGCCTCCTCCACGGGCTGACCTCTCCACTGCACCTTCACTGAAGCTATATCCTTTGACCTCAACTTTCGAACCTGCCGATCCAAAATAGCCACCGGCTCCACATCATAAGTCAAATCACCATCCAACTGAACCGAGCTAAACTTTAAAACATGAGACGGATCGCCAACATACTTTTGGAGCATAGAAACATGAAATACTGGATGCACCCCCGCCAAACTAGGTGGCAACGCAAACTCATAAGCCACCTCCCCAATCCTCCGAAGCATCTCAAACGGCGCGATATACTGGGGGCTCAACTTGCCCTTCTTCTTGAATCTCATAACACCCTTCATGGGTGAAACCTTCAGTAGGAAAGCAACATCATGAACCTTCCTATCGGTATAACTCTTCTGTCTAGACTGCACTATGCGAAGCCGATCCTGAATCAATTTAACCTTGTCCAAAGCATCATGAACCAAGTCAGTACCCAACAGCCTAGCCTCCCCCCACTAGAACCAACCCACCAGAGATCTACACCGTCTCCCATACAAAGCCTCATATGGAGTCATCTGAATGCTCGGATGGTAGTTGTTGTTGTAGGAAAACTCCGCGAGTGGCAGGAACTGATCCCAAGAGGCCCCAAAATCGATGACACAAGCGTTGCATGTCCTCCAATATCTGAATCATGCGCTCGGACTGTCTGTCCGTCTAAGGATGAAATGTTGTGCTCAACTCGATCTGGGTGCCCAAGTCTCGCAGTACTGCTCTTTAGAACTTTGATGTAAACTGCGTGCCACGATCTGAAATGATGGACACTGGCACACCATGAAGGCGGACAATCTCTCGGATGTAAATCTCAGCCAACCGCTTTGAAGAATATGTAGTACCAACTGGAATGAAGTGCGCGGACTTGGTCAGCTGATCCATAATCACCCAAATTGTATCGAACTTCCTCGAAGTCCGTGGGAGCCCAACTACGAAATATATGGTGGTCCGCTCCCACTTCCACTCTGGAATCTCTAACCTCTTAATTAATCCATCCGGTCTCTGACTCATACTTCACCTACTGACAGTTAAGGCACTGAGTTATAAACCCCATTATATCCTTCTTCATTCTCCTCCACAAATAGTGCTGCCTCAAGTCCTGATACATCTTCGCAACACACGAATGAATGGAATAACGCGAACTATGGGCCTCTTCACGAATCAACTCACGTAGCCCATCCATTGGCAAACAAATTCGACCCTGCATCCTCAATACCCCATCATCCCCAATAGTCACATCTCTGGCATCACCATGCTAAACCTCGTCCTTAAGGACAAGCAAATTGGGATCATCATACTGGCGCTCTCTGATGCGATCATATAAGGAAGAACGAGAAACCACACAAGCTAGAATTCGGTTGGGCTCCGAAACATCCAATCTCACACACTAGTTGGCCAAAGCCTGAACATCAAATGCAAGAGGTCTCCCTCCCACGGGAATAAATACAAGCCTACCCATACTCATCGCCTTTCTACTCAAGGCATCGGCCACTACTTTGGCCTTGCCGGGATAATGCAGAATGGTGATATCATAGTCCTTTAGAAGCTCCAACTATCTTCGCTGCTTCAAATTTAGATGCTTCTATGTGAACAAGTGTTGGAGGCTCCGATGATTCGTAAAAACCTCGCAAGACAAACCGTAAAGATAATGCCTCAAAATCTTCAATGCATGAACGATGGAAGCTAACTCCAAATCATTAACAGGGTAGTTCTTCTCATGAGGCTTCAACTGGCGTAAAGCATAAGCAATCTCTCTACCTTATTGCATCAAGACACACCCAATACAGATATGAGAAGCATCACAATATACTATATAAGAGCCTAAAGCTGAAGGCAAAACTAGAACTGGAGCTATGGTCAAAGCAGTCTTGAGCTTCTGAAAGCTCTCCTCACACTCATTCAACCACCTGAAATGAGCACCCTTTTGGGTCAATTTGTCCAAGGGAGATGCAATAGATGAGAAGCCCTTCACGAAACGATGATAATAACCAGCCAAGCCAAGAAAGCTCCGAATCTCCGTAGCTGAGGACGGTCTGGGACAACTCTGAACCGCCTATATCTTCTTTAAATCCACCTGAATAACCTCATTGGACACCATGTGCCCCAAGAATTCCACTAAGCTGAGCCAAAACTCACACTTGGAGAACTTGGCATAAAGTTTCTCCTCCCTTAGACGCTGCAACATAATCCTCAAATGCTGGCATGGTCCTCCTAGCTACGAGAGTACACCAGGATATCATCAGTGAACACTATAACAAACGAGTCGAGATAAGGCTGAAACACACAGTTCATCATATGTATAAATGCTGCTAGAGAGTTGGCCAGCCCAAAAGGCCAGATAAGATAAACAACCTTTTCTAACAATCCACTGGGCCTTCAAATATGAAATCACTCTGCTGGGAACATAGTCTAGAGAACCTATACACTCAATCCTTGGCAATCCGGGCATCGCCAATGTCACGGTCTTAGCGTGAAAATCTAGAACAACATGACAGGGAGACAACCAATCCATACCCAAACTCACGTCAAAGTCCACCATACTAAGCAGCAAAAGATCAACTCTGGTCTCCTATCCCCAAATCGTCACCACACACGACCGATATACACGGTCCACAATAATAGTATCGCCCACGAGCGTAGAGACATGAACAGATGAAGCTAAGGACTCTCGGGGCATATCCAAATGATGAGCAAAATACGATGATACATACGGATAAGTGGAATCAAGGTCAAATAATATAGAGGCATCCCTGTGGCAAACTGATTTAAGACTTTTGATCACTGCATCTGAAGTAATAATATCTGGTCTGGCAGGAATAGCATAGAATCGGGCCTGACCGCCCCCTGATCGGCCTCCCCCTCTAGGGCGACCTCTAGCTAGCTGGGCCCCACCCCAGCTGGCTGAGCGGGTGGTGAAGTAGCGGGTGTTGAAGTCGGAGGCTGACTCCTTTGCTGAGCTGGACCTCCCATAAGGTGGGGACAAACTCTTGATATGACCCCTATCTCCACACTCGAAACAACCCATCCTTGCGAATGGCGGTGGGGATTGAAGGGAGCCCTGAACACCAGAATACTCGCTAGAAGAACCTGGTGCCAATGAGCCCTAAACTGAAGGTGCATGGGATGAAATCTGAGCTGGAAGGGCACTGAGAGATGACTGACCCTGATGTGTACTATATGAAACATGGCCGGATAATGCACCAAGGTGAATTGGACGAGCCGTCTGAGTATGCCTATAAGGACGACCCCTGCCATGGTGGAACTGACCCCCAGAAGGAACACCACTGAAACTACCCGGTCCTCGAGGCCTCTTGGCCTCCCTCTCACCCCGCTCCTGTCTGCGGACCCTCTCTATCTGCCGAGCAATGTCGACTACCTCATAAAAAGTAGCACCATATACCCCTCCCGAGTCATAAGAAATCGCAACTGATATGTGAGGCCATCAATGAAGCTTCTGATCCTCTCCTATCAGTGGGAACCATCCAAACTGCTTGACAAGCCAACTCAGAAAACCTCATCTCGTATTGCGTCACAGATATGCAATCCTGACGAAGCTGCTCAAACTGTCTGCTCAGCTCCTCTCTGCGAGACTGTGGCACGAACTTCTCCAAACATTAATTAACTGTGAACAATCTATGGAGCTGCTTGTCCAAAATTCTTGACTTTGTTGTAGCAGTTATTCTGCATAGTCGAATATGATAGTAGTAGTAGTAGTTTAGCCTTTCGGAGATTTATATGTCAATATAATGCATTCTAGTACTTTTTATTACTATTATTATTATTTTGGATAATATTGCCCTGCAATGAGTTTATATGGAGTAACATGGTCAGTGACGATTCATATAGTTGACCCCAACTTGTTTGGATTGAGGCGTAGTCGTTGTCTTGAAACTTTAGTCACTCTATTTGTTGCATGAAAAGTTAGTTTCAGCTTTATATCTGGAGTAAATTTACTGGCAAATTTTCAGGAAGTGGAAGGAATGCTAGGGTCATTCTTTTGTGGAGGTTGTTATGTTGGGTTCATTATCTTGCAAGTGATTAATGAGGAATTTGTTCTGTGTTTTTTTCTCACTACGTTCATCTCAGTTTGCCAGTGGATGTTATTTGTCATTTATACAGTTTGTCAGTGATAGAGGCAATCGTCTTTTTGCAGTCACAAGCAGAAGAGAAAGAAGCAAGTGAAAAAATATCTGCAGAGGGGACTACTGGACCCAGAAAAAGTAGAACCTTTTGAACTTCTCATTGAAACAGGAGGCGTCAGCTATGCTTGTATAGAGATTCAGAAAGAATTCTAGGAAACTCTTATAGCATGTGCGTACTACAGGTAAATGAGACGTTTTAAGTCTCCATGAACTATTTGCAGCAAATCGGCTTCCTATTAATTCTTTTAAGCCTCTATATAAATGTAATCGTGATTTTTTGGAATATTTCATTTCTTTTCCTCTTGATGTTCTAGGATTTCGAGGCTTTGACACCCAATCTACTTGCGAGAACAATAGAGAGAGTTGAAGGTGGTGGGCTAATTGTATTGTTGATTCGCACTTTATCCTCTCTTAAGAGCCTCTACACCAGGGCCATGGTTCCCAACTGCTCTGCTTTCTAGGCCGGAAAACTTTGAATAAGTAGTAGATTCATGATCTCCCTTCCCTTTTTACTTCTTATCTGTTTCTCTTTCTTGCTCTTTATTGTTAAATAAGATTTCAAATGATCTTACACGCACATACACACACAAGAAGAAGAGTATTTGAATGAAGAAGCTACTACTGGCTTGCAGATTATATTGCTAATTGGTTTTCTATGCGTGCTTAATCTTAAGACTTACAGTAGTTTCGTGAAAATGCAGGATGTTCACAAAAGATTTCGTACTGAATCCCATGCACACGCTACCCCTCGCTTTAATGAGCGTTTTATACTCTCTATTGCATCATGTGAAACATGTATTGTCATGAATGATGGATTAAAAACTCTACCAATCTCCTCCCACATGAAGAATATTACTGCTGTTCCAATTCAAGATATTTACTGTTTTCTATATCTTAGATGATAGGCATTGATTCAGATGATAGTCCATATAAATTATAGTTCTCATATATAATTACACCATATCAGATGTTGAACTGTGAAAGAATTACTATTTCCGGAGTCACTTTTAGTACAAGGTAACTATCTTTGATAATCTCTTGATATAAGCATTCATGATTCTTTCTTTGATAAAGGATTCTGAGGGGCTTTCAGAAGCAGAAAGGGAATTAAGGAATTTAAAAGAACAATTTAATGAAGACTTCCCTGTCGGTCCTCTTATTCGTAAATGCTGTACCTTGGACCAGATTAGTTACTTGAACTGTAAAAGTTGGCATTTGTTTTTTCAATTGTTCTCTGAATATGTCATTCGTAGCCATTTATTAGACTATGTGGAACTAACCCCAGGATAAAGAGTTACTTGCATGCAAGGTAGATGTTTAACTGAGTCATTGTATAGAACACAAGATTTTTTTTTTTTTTTTATAAGATTGTATAGAACACAAGATTAACAGGAGATAATGACTTGATACTTGGTAAAATTTACATTTACGGTGGACACTTTGTCCTTTTCTTTTGTGACGGAATGTTGGATTGGTTGCAACCACTGGTAACTAGAATGACCAAGTAATCAGACAACACTGGGAGATGGAAGAGTTCCACAACTTGATCGAGTTATTGTATGGGTGGGAATCGTCAAATATATATCCGATATGTGGAGGTGTCAAGAGGGTAGGGAGGGTAATTTCTCTGATAAATCTTTTTATAAGAGGCTACTAGAGAGAGAGAGGAGCATATTTTTCCTCATCGCTCTATTGGGATACTCAAAGCACCTAGAATGGTGTGTTTCTTCGTTTGGTTTGCAGCAAGGGGTTTGATTTTGATAGCAGAAAATCTAAGGGGAGGATTATTCATGTTACTTGGTGTTTCATGTGGAAGAGCTTGGGTGAAGATGTGGGTGATCTCTTATTGCATTCTCAAGTGGCTAATCGTTGAGGAGGTTGTTCATTACTTATTTGGGATACAATGGGTGATGGCGGGCGCAACGAAGGAGGCGTTGCATATTTGGGTTCGCATGAGGGGGAGTAGGAACCCTAGGTCATGGAGCGTTGCCCCATTAGCAATCATGTGGGTTATTTGGGGAGGGAGGAATAGGAGGCCATTTGAAGGGGTGGAACAAAATTTTTGAAAATTACAATATAGTCTTTTGTTTCTTGTTTATTTTTGGTTCTTTTGTGGAGAATCATATTTTGGTGTAGGTTCTCTTCTTTTGGTATATGGCTTTGTATAGGGGGTTCACCCCACTTGTTAATAAAATTATTTACCTAATTAAAAAGAATGGGTGCTGTAGTAAGTACAACCATACATAAGAACTTGTCCAAAACTTTGAGCTTGTTGATTTAAAGCTTAATCATTATTGGTGCTTGTACCGGTTTTTTTCCTTCTCTGTTTGAATAATTCTTTTCCTACTTTTTTGGATTGAAAATTAACTGTCAACGGGTCAAAATTGTGAGAGTTGTCAGGACTTAAAAGATCTAATATGATTTTTTTCTTAATTTTTTATTCTACATCCAAAGTGTTGATAATAAATGCAGACTAAAGAAGCCGCTGGTTGAATTGTGCAAATCCTTTTGCTGAAGAATCATGCCGTTCGGTTGGGCCAATCGCTCATAAAATAAAGCTTCACGACTTGTGATAAATAGCACAGAGCTTCACTTACTAAGTAAAAGAATATGACTTGCTGATAAAGAAATATCGCTTTGTGGGCTTTGAATCTTGAAGTTAGTAATTTTATTAGCGTGTTAAGTCCTCCTTGCGTCAATTATTATCTGTTGGAGTTCCTGCATTTCCCTTTCATAAAAAATGACTTCTTGTTCTTCCATGCTTTCATTAAATAAATCTTAAGTCTTTTCTAATTGTTTAGTAAATTTTTGAAAGAACCATTTTTACTAGCTTAAATGGATGGATTCAATATCTAACTTTGTAATACCGAGTTCAACATGAATAGCAGTTGTCTGTCCCCCGCAATTTAAACTTTTTTGTCCTATTACTGTAACGTGCTATTAATCAAACAGTATAAAATAGGGAAAAGCAGTGATCACATTTCTTGACGCTATCCTGGATAAGGCGCTCCGAAGTACTGTTGCTCTGCTTGCTGCTCGTGGCCGGGGGAAGTCAGCCGCTCTTGGGTTGGCAATTGCAGGGGCTGTTGCTGCAGGGTAAATCTCGTTTTGGTTTCAATATTCATTCCTCTCTGTGATCCTACCTTTTTTCCGATACCTGCTACCCCCACCCGCAACAGGTATCAGGTAACTCTATCCCAAGGCTTACACAGATGGGAAGAAGTAACCTAGTATTTTTTGTCTCCACTGGGATTTGAACCTGAGATCGCATAGTTCTCCACCCACTTCATTGACCACTAAGTTACACCCTTGGGTCCTCTGTGATCTTACTTTGTGCTTTACTAACTTCTATAGTTTGTTATTTCAGGTATTCCAATATTACGTAACAGCGCCTAGTCCTGAAAATCTGAAAACTCTGTTTGACTTTGTCTGCAAGGGTTTCGCCATGCTCGATTATAAGGTAAGAGGCAGATATATCTGTTTGAGCAGGGTCAATTTTCAGTTTCTATGAAATCTATCTTTTCCAGGGATGTTATTTTCCTTTTGAGTCAGCCATTTGGCCCTTCAAGTCCTTTTAAGTGAGAAAATCTTTCCCCTACTGAAATATGCGTAAAAACATAAACATGGTATAAGATTTTCTTAAAGATCTCGTGTAAGGGATTTTTCCCTGTCTCACATATAGTTGGTATCTGAGATTGATTTCACGTTCTGCTGATGGTATATAGAGATGTTGTAACTTACTATATGCTTCTTTTACGGGAACACCTTGATTATGATATTGTGATAAGCAATAATCCGGAGTTTAAAAAATCTATCATGAGGATTAACATCTATAAGCAGCACAGACAAACAATTCAGGTCAATAATATTGGGGAGGAGTTATATCATGATAATGGCTCTTCCATTTTCCAAGCTCATTCGTGCGGGGAATAATCCTGGAATCTGATATCACTTTCTGCACCTTCCGTTGTCCCTGAACATTAGATGGCATTTAGAAAGCTTGCTCTAATTTAATTCCTCTTGGTGATGATTTCTGTGCTAGATTTCTTGTATTTCTCTCTTGTGCTACTGTGTTCTCTTAAGGTTGTCAATATATTGGTATTACTAAACTAATATTTTTCCTATTCTTACAAACATATGTATCTTTTACACCCGTATTTTTCATTATTTGCAAAGCGTTTTTGCAAGTATCCGATCATTGATGTACTTTATCATGTGTAATGCAATTAATTTTCCTTTTGTCTGAGTTTCTGATATTCTCTGCATCATTTATGCAATGCCAGTATATACTACCACATGAGCATGAAAAGCTATCACAAGTGGAATTGTTGGTGGTTGATGAAGCAGCAGCTATTCCATTACCTGTTGTCAGATCTTTGCTTGGTCCATACCTCGTCTTCCTTGCATCAACTGTGAACGGGTATGAGGCAGTGTTCTGCTTAGTTTCCTTCTAGTAATGTTATGCTCTCCAAAGAACCTCCGTTGCCAATATATGTTGCTTCTTGTAGTTTTGTTTCTTCCACCAAAGAACCTCCTTTACCAATATATGTTTCTTGTAGTTTTGTTTTTTACTCACTTATACGGCAGAAGAATATTTCTGACAGTCCTGTGTGTTTACCCTGGGGTTAACGGCGCTGATGATGAATCTATTCTTTTTATCATTTTAAAAGCTATGAAGGTACTGGAAGACCCTTATCATTGAAGTTGCTGCAGCAACTAGAGGAACAAAATCTGAAGTCCAAAAGTGCAGACAATGCACTTTCAGGTATTTCAGCTCCAGTTTTGCTAGTCATCACTCGACTTATGGTGCGTAGAGTCCATGTGGCATGAAATAATGGTATCAGGAGGAACTAGTTAAGCAAAGAAAACTGAGATGAGAAAGCAGTGCTATTGGGTTCGGAACTCCTTATAGTTACTAAAGGCCAGGAGATACATCTGGAATTGTGCTTGTCTTTGTTAAATAACATAGTCTTTCTTATCTTAATTCATGCCTTAAATTGTTCCTTGGGCAATGCAGGTCTATGACTGAATGTTTGCAACTAAAACCAAGTATTTTGGTGAATAAAGCTGGAGTTATTCAAAGTAAATAATTATAATACATGCTTTTAAAATATTCCAACTCCAATGTTCTTGCAGGTCCACCTTTCAATTAAAATGATGGAAAGTTTCCTATGACTGGACGTTCCAATTTAATTAAATGCTGACAATACGCTCTTGTCTTTAAAAAATATTGCTTTCTCTCAGGGTTTGTTCATTCATAAGTGTCCTTTTTCTATGATGTAGTTTTGCCTCTCATGATTATCCATGTTTGAAGTAGTGGTATGATCAACTGTCAAAGGTCTGTGCAAATTCTTGTTTCTTTTGTCTAGTTGTTTAAACTCTAAGTTTTCCCTTCAAATGTAGGTCGGCTTTTTAAAAAAGATAGAATTGAGTGAAACCATTAGATATGCTTCTGGCGATCGCATTGAACAATGGCTTAATGCTTTGCTCTGTTTGGATGTTACAAATACTATCCCAAGTATCAGAAGGTAAAACATCTTTGGCTTAACCTAGTTCCTGCAGAAATCAACCATGCTTTATCTCCAGTTACAATTATTCTATTTTCACCAGGTCACCACAGCCGGGTGATTGTGATCTCTACTACGTTAACCGGGACACACTTTTCTCTTATCATAAAAATAGTGAGTTATTTCTGCAGGTAAATCACCTTTCCTCTTGAAGTAATGTATTGTTTACCGTTAGGCTGATTTTTGCTTGGTCAACTTTGATATATTGTGATCCTTTTGCATTGAAACATTTGCAGCGAATGATGGTCCTCTATGTTGCTTCGCATTACAAAAATTGTCCAAATGATTTACAATTGATGGCTGATGCTCCAGCTCACCACTTGTTTGTGCTACTAGGTATGATTAAAACCAGTTGATGCCTTTTCAATTTAACATAATAGATTAATTGCACATTAAGTAAATGCAAGAGCGCCTAACTATTGTTTTCACAGGCCCTGTTGATGAATCAGAAAATCATCTTCCTGATATTCTATGTGTCATCCAGGTTAGTGGTCTTGTTTGATAAGTCAATCATGTAAGGTTGATTTCTTAAGTCCTTTCTGATAAGGACAATACTCGTTGGCCTCGAACCCGGACAATGATATTGTCTGTGTTTATCTCTCATGATATCATAAGCCTTATTTGTTAGAGACACGAACTTTGAAGATTTACTTGATAGAGATTACTTTTTCTTTGTCCTTTTTTATTTTTCTGGTTCAATTTAGTTCTTCTGAGAATTAAACAGGTGGTATTTATTTCAACTTAACAGTTTCTTGGAATCAAAGAAGCAGCACTAAGAGTTTTTGATCTATGCCTTAATTTGACTTAAACACACAGGTCTGCCTGGAGGGGCAAATCACCCAAGAGTCTGCTAAAAGAGCTATGAGGGAAGGTCACCAGCCCTTTGGAGATCAGGTCTGATGACGTATTCCCAAGCCTTTCAGGTGCCCACATCGCATGCATAACTACACATCCGAGTGCCATGAAGGTAATGCTTACTAATTCAAAAAATTTATGGAAAACTTCTGAGACTTCCCTCTAGGTTTATCTTTGTCAAATTGATCTCCTTCGTGGTTTAAGACGTTAGGGGAACCTCCTTGTTTCGCATTAAAAGACAAATAGTTTGATATTGGAAGAAGAGACCAAGGAAAAGAGAATAAAACTCTCAACTTCAAGAATTTCATGCTATAATTTTTTAGTAATTTTAATTACTATTCTTCATGCACTTGATAATATGGCAGGGGTACTTCTATTAAAATTGCATCTACTGTTGTATTTGTCAAATTTAACCAATTTAAAACTAGAAAAGTTAAATTCACTTACATGTTTAAAACCAATCGAGCCATAACATTACATCCTAAAGAATAGATTACAGTATAATTATAGTACTTAAACAAAAACCTTAAGAAGGAAATAACAGTGTTGGAGGAAGCGTTGAAGCGGTAAAGCGAAGGGTAGTCCGCTTCGGATGACTGAGGCGAATTGGTTTTACTGAAGCGAGCTCTTCGTCCACTGAAGCATGAAGCGTTTGCAGCTACTTCAGCGAGGGAGGCGTGCATTTTTTATTTTTTATTTTAAAAAGCTGGATTTTTGTGAAGAAGGTGGACTTTTTACTTTTTTTTACAGAGAAAGGGAATAGAATAATTTCTTCTTCTTTTATTTATTTGTTTGTCTTTTTGTTTTACTTTGTTAATTTAATTGAATTCTTTAGATGGTTCTATTTCTTCTTTTTCAGTTTGTTAATTTAAGTGAATTTATTTATTTGTCTTCTCTCTGTTTTTTCACTTTGTTAATCTAATTGAATTTCTAAATTATTCTATTTCTTTTTTTTTTAGTTTGTTAATTTAATTTAATTTAATTTATTTATTTATTTTTCTTTTTCTCTCTGTGTTTCTTCATGTGCTCTAAGGTTTATTTTGATATACTTTTTTATTGCACTTCAAGCTTCGCTTCACGCTTTAAGCGAAACAACCCCTTGTCGGTTTTTTTTTTTTTTTTGCTTCACGCTCTCAAAATCACTGAGCAACAAAATGTTTATTGGTGACCAAATACAGAAGTACTTCTCGGTCTGCGTAACCCATCGTCATTGTTAGTTGATTTATTCTATCCATGCGGGAAAGAAGATTTTGTTTTACATTTTGTTATTGTTGAAGAGATTAGTGAAGGTTTCACACCAATTTTATAGTATAAAAAGAGTTTAAGGGGAGATTTGCCATACAAAATTTATCACTGATAATTAAAGCTGCAAATAGATAGATTTGGAATATGACAGAAGTCTTGTCATCTTAACCCATCTCATTGAAATAAGTTTAAAATGGGGGCAGTCTGCATATATTACGACAATGGAGGTTTGTGTTTAAAAGCAGACATGGAGGGAGGTTTGTGTTTAAAAGCAGACATGGAGGGAGGTTTTTGATAATTTTCGATCATTTTATTTCCTTACTTTATCAGCATGTCTAACCATGTCTCACTGTGGTGTTGCAGATGGGTTATGGTTCTACTGCGGTTGGAACTCCTAACCAGGTAGCATCAAATTTCACAAGTCTCACATCTTCCGGTTTCCATATGATTTTGACAGTTGCTTTGATCACATTTGCTTTCTATAATTTGTGAAAGATTAAGCTACTCCACGGGCCGTTGCTTGTTATGCAGTGGCGGATCCAGGAATTTGCGGTCGTGGGTGTTCATTTTCTTAAGCGAAAAGTTTCTACCCATCATATAGTATAAGTTCACAACTATCGTCTATCTAAATACAGTTGTAAAAATATTTAATAGAAAAACTACGGTTAATATTATCATTAGCAAAAAAATACTTCTATTCACTAGCCACAATGAACTACTAATAATGTTACTTTATAGAAAAAGATATCTAGTCACATGTTACAACTGTGCTCGACGACTTTTCATATGTTGAAAACGATTGATAATAGCATCATTGCTTACGGTTGCAAATATCTTACGCTCTACATAACAAACTAAAAAGGGAAAGATAAAATAAAGGAAAGGCCCTCAAGAAGTCAACAAGGAAAAGAATAAAAAGGGAAAGAGAAATAGTTGGCATTTGACTGGCAGTAAAGTATTATTTTTTAAATTATTTTGCACCATATAAAAAAATTGGTTCAAGCAAGAATCGATCCCTAACCACTTTATATTTGTGCATTCTATTTTCACCTCTTAACCAAAGCACCCACAACACTTTTTGTTTAATGGGTGCTAGCTAGTTTTTTATATCAATATTCCATGTATTTTCTATATAATTATACAGAGTCTGCGTCGGGATTATGGGTGCTTCAGCACCCGGTAGTGAAAGTGTGGACCCACCCCTGTTGTTATGCATACGGGTGCTGCATATATGGGGGGGTGGCAGAGTGTAGTAGGTTAGCACCATAACAACAACAAAAACATATCCAGTGTGATTTCACTAGTGGAGTCTGGGTCCCTACCTTGTGTGAGGTATAGAGGCTGCTTCCGATAGACACTCGGCTCAAGAAAACATTTTCAAACAGGTTTGGAAAATACAAGAGTAAAAAAAATTTAAGATAAAAATACTGAATAAAGAAAGTATTGGCAACAAAAATAGTAAAGGTAACAAAAGTAAAAGAAACAACAGTAGTAATAAATTTGAAGCATAAGATAATAATAATATAATAATAATAATAACACTGTTAAGTCGAAGAGGGAGCAGATAAGGTGCTCTAAACTAGAACCGTGTCTCCCACAGAAAAGAGAGAAAATGTTCGAATACCTACTAACCTTCTATCCTAATCTTCGACTTCCATGTTCTCTTATCTAGGTTCATGTCCTCGGTGAGCTAAAGATGTGTCATATCCTGTCTAATTACCTCTCCCCAACTCTTCCTCGGTCTATCTCTACTTTTCCTTAGACCTATCGCTGCCAACCTCTTGCACTTTCTCACTGGGGCATCAGTGCTCTTACTCTTCAAATGCCTAAAACATATTAGCTTCGCTTCCCGCATTTGTCCACCACGGAGGCCACTCCCACTTTGCCTAGTATATCCTCGTTGCTAATCTTATCACTCCTAGTATGGCCACACATCCATCTAAGCATCCTCATTTTCGTTACTTCCATCTTTTGAACGTATGACTTCTTGACTGGCCAACACTCTGCCCCATACAAAATAGTTGGTCTAATAACCACTCTATATAATTTACCTTTAAGTCTTGGTGGTACATTCTTATCACATAGGACATCGGATGCAAGTCTCCATTTCATTTACCCCGCTCCAATATGATGTGTGACATCATCGTCGATCTCCCCGTTTCCTTGAATTATTGACCTAAGATACTTGAAGCTTCCTCTCCAGGAAATGACATGTGTATCAATCCTCATTTTCCCCGTTCACTTCATGTGATGCGTCATTGAACTCGCACCCATATACTCTGTTTTAGTCCTGCTCGACCTGAAACCTTTAGACTACAGGGTTTATCTCCAAACCCCAAATTTATCGATAACTCTGCCACGTGTCTCACTCAATCATTACTATGTCATTTGCAAATAATATAGGCCAGGGTACCTCTCCTTGAATATATTGGGTCAATTCATCCATCACCATGGCAACTAATTATTTAAAATGGAGACAACTCCTCATCATCTGGAAGCTAACATCATAAACCGTTTCCCTCCCTCGTGCTATCAAGGCAGCTTTTGGATAGCAAGAAGCCCTTTTCTCCCACACATCGAAGTTAAGAGTAAACTCTTTGTTTGACTGTTATCATTCTATAAAAAAAGGAGTTATCTCTTTGTCTGGGTAATCATCAAGAATTTCATGAAAAACTATATAAAGGGAAAAAAAGTCAAGTTAAAGGGAATATGAAGCTAAATGGTAATCACTTCCGATCCCTTCAATCCTCAGAGAAGCAAAATAGAAAGAGAGGTTTTAAGTAGAAATGCCCTAGAGAGAGAGAGTTCAAGTCATTATCACACACTTTAATCCTCCAGTGAATGATGTGACAATTCTAAGTAATTCCATCCTTTCAGTTCATATGTTTACACTGAAAGCAAGCCCATTTACCCTTCATTTCTCCCACGTTCTGTTATTTTCTGATTTTTCTCAATTTTTACTTCACAGTTGTTACCCTTCATCCTCGACTTCCCCTTGTTTGTTCGAATATGCCGAAGATGGTATCAGTGATGGGTATTTTACCCCTTATTTGACCACTTGGTTTAGGCTCTTTGATGTTAAAACTGTAGATGCTGGTGTTACCTCTTCAGTCGCGAACATTTCTTTTACAGCCGGTTGTTCCCCGTAGACCGTTCTAACTCCGTCAGGTGTTGAAAATTTCAATGCCTGGTGCAGCGTCGAAGGTACCCCCCTCATGTTATGGATCTATGGCCTTCCGAACAAAGTGTTGTACCTCATGTCTCCTTCGATTACATAAAACTTAGCTTCCTGTATGGTCCCCGGCGGTGTTTACCGGTAATATTACCTCACCCTTAGTGGTTTCACATGCCATATTGAATCCGTTTAGAACACAAACTGCAGACACGATTTGGTCTTGTAGACCGAGCTGCTCCACGACCCTCGATCGAATGATGTTGGCTGAGCTACCTGGATCAATTAACACACGTTTAACTCGAATTTTATGTACGAGTACATAAAATTCGACCGGTCACGGATATTTCGGTCAAGATTATCGAGTTCGTAACCCCAGAACTGACCCCGATTCCAAATTAGCTCGAGAAAACATTATCAAATCAAAATAACGGACGGCCGAAATATCCGGACACGTATCAATGAAACCAATTAATTAGCAAATCATGATGTTTTTTACCTTATACAGAAATGTACCTAAAGTAGGATTCCTCTACTATATAAAGAGGGATTTGATTATTTGTTAAAAAAAGATTGTAACAGGCATTCTAAAGCAATATACTGTTCTTTTAGTTTTTATTATCTCATCACTCTTTTCCGGCACCGATTGCAATATTTTTTGGCCCAAGGGCGATCAACCTTCAAGGCCAAAACTGCTTAACTTGTGTGGTTTGCATTTATCTTTTATCATTAATTTCAATTTTAATCTGATTTCTCATTTTTGTATCAAGTTAAATCATGTATCTTTAAGACCGCGTATAAATTCAATTGTTATTCGATTTTGAGGGTAAACACAATGATAAAAAGGAACACAAATTTTTGATTCCTAATATATGTTCCCTAGTTTTTTTACATTGTCAAGAGAGTAGTGACTTCTTATTACAAGCAACCTCTGGAATTATGAAAAATCTCATCGAGGAGGTGAAAATTGTCTTCCTCGCTCCGGTTCAAATTTTGGAGAAAACAGAGATATACAAGTTTTCATGTGGTGCCCCCTCACTTTCTTATCTCCCTTCCTTTCTATCCGCTTCCCATCAATCTAACTAGCTGCAGATCTTGTAGTAGCTAATATTTATTCTATTAGTTCTTTTCTTCTTTTTTTTCTTTCGATATATTGATGTTGTCTATAACATTCTCAGAAGACAAGCGAAGGTTAGTCGAACTGTTGGGTTCTACCTAGCGGAAGATGAACTACAAGCTTGATGAGGTAAAATTGAATATTTTGGTGTTTAGTTAATATGTATGTCTCTTTACATATTCTTATGATGGCCATAATCGTGCAGTGTCTTTGATCCGAAGATCAACTTTGTCGAGCAGGACCCTACTGCTTCTGCTTCAAGTGAATTCTTAAACTTCATGAAGTGTGTTTTGGAACCTCATGAGATGAAGAGGCTTGAAGCTTACTCAAATATCCTAATTGACTATCCCTTGGTAAGATATGAGTTGATTAGTGAAGAAATACGTCATGTTAAGTAGTGAAGCAAGATATCTTGTAATACAGTTTTTACTTGTCAAAATGGTTAAGTCGGTGGATGTTCTATACGAACAGTCATATTATAGAAAGACGCTGAGTTGTGCATCTCTCCAATTTGAGATGTATGTTTCAGTATCTACAATCATATGGAGCTTGTGATTAAGAAGAAAAACATGGTGGTAAACATGCCTGAACAACTTGAAACACCAAAAAGAGCTTAAAGTTGTGCATCTCTCCAATTTGAAGCACCATTAATCAACTGGAATTCACTTTTAGGTAACTCATATTGGTACATGTTACTTTTGGCAACAAGAAATCTGAACCAAAAATGATGATATGTGAAATATGTCTGTTATATTTCTTTATAATTTAATAGCAGGTGCATGGTTGTCCTCTCTTTGTCTGTTTTGTGTCTAGGTCTTCAGTTATAAAGGTTGAAGTTCTAATTTGATACATGGGAAGAAAATCCTATAATTAGATATTTGATATCTAAAGCATTTTAAGCATGGAGATCACAAAAGGTCATGTTATTCGGTGCATAGAATTAGAAAGACCAATAATATAACAGGGGAAAGAAATAAAGGGGTAAAAGATGTGGCCGCAAAAAACCCTTCAAAAGTGCCTAATATTTAGTGTGTGGACATAACATCTAAGGAGGATAAAACTACCTTTCCTTTAATTCTGCGATATTTAAATATCTCAAAAGCGCCTGACATTTGGTTTTTTGCATATTTTCCACGTTAAATATTTGCATGCGCTATTTTTTCACAGATTCGAGATGTTGCTCAAAAACTTGTGCGCGTGTATTTTTTGGAGTATTTGCCAGTTTCACTTTCATATGCCCAGGCTTCGCTTTTGCTTTGCTATGGCCTGCAGCACAAAGACATCCCTGAAATAGAGGTTTGCTTGCTTGCTAGTGTTTATTTTAATAGTTTATTCTACACTGTCAGACCGTGGGCAGTGAAATACCCTTCTCCTTTTTGTTTAGGCTGCTAGTTTTCCTTTGCATCCAAAATAAGGTACTTTCATTAATGAATTCCAGTGTTCTGAGTTTACTCTTTTTAATTCTTATTTTACAGGGAGAACTGAATTTGGAAAGGCAGCATATATTGTCCTTGTTCGTGAAAGTCATGAAGAGGCTTTGCAAATACCTAAATAATCTAACATCAAAAGAAATTGACTCAACCGTATCTCAACTTAAAGTGGTAAGTAGATGAGTTATATTTCACTCTCGCGTACGTCCTATGCTAAGAGCAGTTGAAATAATCTAACATTTACAAGCGAACAATATCTGCATGTGTCATGTCATGGGCGGCTTTCCAGCCGTGCCCCATGACCCCTTGGACGCGCCCCGTGGCGTCCTGGCAAGCCTCCCAACGCCTAGCGCCACGGTCGGCCCCGTGGTCTTGGCCGCTCCAAGTGACAAGCGCGTAAGCGCCTCTGTCGCCCCACTGACAGCCAGCGCCAATGCCAGCCACAGGCAGATGCTGTAGCACCGCGTGCACAGACAACGCCGCGCGCGGACCCTGAGCCAAAAGATAAAGTTGCTGCTGATGGACTTGTTTCTACTTTGTAGAAGACCAAGTCCTTTTCTTTGTAAATATAGATAGGTTTACTTTATTTACTTTCAGTATGAACTTACAGCTTTCTTAGGTCTACTCTTGTAACTTTGGTTTATTTACTTTAAGCATTATTAGGGGGGTATAAGCATTCAAACATTCAAGCAAGCAATTCTCTGTACCGGTGTCTCACCCCCTCGACACCGCGTAGTTTTTGTAATAGACTTTCATTTATTCAAGCAAGCTATTTTTCTCATTTTTCTGCTCAAGCTCTCAATTCTCTCGTTGCTCCTAAATTGGTTTTCCTGCACGGCACTGACAATCTAGTCTAGCGTGCGGAGGGGACCTCGGTTGGCGGACGGCAATCGCACTGACAGCGATTGCTTAGCCTTACGCTACCCTTCCAAAGAATCTCAGGAAGGCGTCGCGTAACAGTTGGTATCAGAGCCTAGGCTCGACATCGGACGAGGGAACGTAGCCATTACACCATTTTTTACCATGGTGAATTACGGGGACCGGATCACGTCCCTCGAACAGACGGTTGAAACACTACGACCCATTGTGGAATCTGTCCCTGACATACAGACCACCCTACTACAAAGATTGGATGACCTGGATCGCAGGATGCTCCAGGCCGAAACTGATATTGAGAATGTTAGCCGCGACTCGGAAGGAGACCGGCAGACGGCAGCCACAGAGGCAGCCGAGATCTTCGAAAAATTTGAGGGCCTCCAGCAGGAGCGCACCGAAGATTTAGCCCACAGGGCACAAGAGGCAGAAAGGATGGCTGCCATGCAACAAACTATTGACAACTTGACGGGCCAGCTCAATGTTGTCAATGCTGCTTTATAGGGCCTGCTTCGAGGAGGCGGGAATCAGGCCGGGGGCATTGTGAATCTCGCCCCTGCGGCCCAAAAACTGAAAATTCCGGAACCCAAGCCATACAGTGGAGCTCGAAATGCCAAAGAAGTGGAGAATTTCATCTTTGACATCGAGCAGTATTTCGACGCCGTAGGAGGCCTAGAAGAAACTAAGAAGGTGGCAACTGTTGCCATGTATCTTCAAGGCGACGCTAAACTCTGGTGGCGAGTGAAATATGAAGCCATCAGGGCCGGGGAGGATAACCTTGAGACATGGGCGGAACTGAAAGCTGCCATACGCTTACAGTTCTTCCCAAATGTGGAGTACAATGCAAGAAGGAAACTCCGGGAGCTCCGTCAGACCAAGTCTGTGCGGACGTGCGGGAATTCTCTGCATTGATGTTGAGCATACGAGATATGGGGGACAAGGACAAGCTCTTCACTTTCCTTGAAGGTCTGAAACCCTATGCTCGCATGGAACTCCAGAGGCAACGGGTGGACACCTTACCCAAGGCAATCCAAGCAGCAGAATGCCTTGGGGACTATCAAGTGGAAGCCCGAAAAGACAGGCCTCAACGACCTGTCAAAGGAGGATATAAAGGGGGCCATCCAAGTAATAGTGGTCCAAGCAGGAGTGGAGGAGATCGGAGCGCAAATAAGTCCAAAGCTCCCTCCTCAGGTAGCAACAGTGCTGCATCTACCAACAATGATAGGGGAAGAAAGCCCCCTTCCGGGTGTCGTCATTGCGGCGGACCCCATTGGAATAACGAGTGCCCACATGCACAATTGAATGCCCATCAAGTTATTGATGATGAGACGGATGATGATTCGGATGATGCAGATCAAACCGAACCAGTAGGTGCATTCAACGCAATCCTGGGTTCTCTTACTGATCCTAGGGCGGAGACCTCTGCTGGTATCCGTAAGAAGAAGGATTCTGGCCCTATCAACAAGAAAGGTAGAAAGAAGACATATGAGAAGGCTACTCCTAAGCAGGAGCGGACCTTAATGTTCGTCGAGGTGAAGTTAAATGGCAAGCCTATTCGGGCAATGATAGATACGGGTGCCACCCATAACTATTTGGCCTCGACTCAAGTGGAACGCCTTGGCCTAGTCGTAGGAAAGGGTAAGGGTCATGTCAAGGCTATCAATTCACCTCCTAAACCAGTTGGGGGAATAGCCAAAGATGTGCCTGTGAAATTAGGCCCTTACGAAGGAAAGATCAGCCTGCGAGTGGTGATCATAGATGATTTCGAGTTGATAGTGGGGTTGGAATTCTTGAGGCAGACCAACACCATGCCTGTGCCATATGCAGACATGTTATTGATGATGGGGACCAACGGGGCCAAACCCTGCTCCATTCCGTGCATGCCCGTGAAGATGGCTGTGGAGAATATTTCAGCCTTGCAGTTGAAGAAGTGGGTCAAGAGACATGAACCCACATACTTGGCTTCCCTATGCATCGAAGACATAGAACGCTCTTCGGGTCTTCTGCCTACCCCTGTAAGGGAGTTGCTGAGGGAATATGAGGATGTCATGCCACAGGAAATGCCAAAGCGTCTTCCGCCAAGACGTAATGTGGATCACGAAATTGAGTTAGTGCCGGGTGCGAAGCCACCTGCCCGGGCACCTTACAAAATGTCACAACCCGAACTCACAGAGCTTCGGAGACAATTAATGGAGATGTTAGACACAGGGATCATTGTGCCCTTAAAATCCCCATACGGGTCCCCTGTGCTCTTTCAAAAGAAACATGATGGAAGTCTACGGCTATGCGTAGATTATCGGGCCCTCAACAAGATCACCGTCAAGAACAAGTATCCCATTCCACTCATGGCAGACTTGTTCGACAGATTGGGCAGTGCGACAGTGTTCACTAAGATAGACCTGAAGACTGGGTATTGGCAGGTGCGAATAGCAGAGGGCGATGAGCACAAGACGACGTGCGTGACGAGGTATGGGTCGTATGACTTCCTAGTGATGTCGTTCGGCTTGACCAATGCACCAGCCACATTCTGCACTTTGATGAACCAAGTCTTCCGAGAATACATTGATGAGTTCGTGGTGGTCTACTTAGACAACATTGTCGTATATATCCAGACATTGGATGACCATCTAGTGCACTTGAGGAAGGTCTTATCCCGATTACGGGAACATGAACTATACGTGAAGCTTTCCAAGTGCTCCTTTGCGCAGAAACAGATAGACTTCCTTGGGCATGTCATTGAGGAAGGGCGGATAAAGATGGACAATCAAAAGATTCAGGCTATAACAGATTGGCCAGCACCTCAGGATGTCCACGCATTGAGGGCGTTCCTTGGCCTATGCAATTTCTACCGCCGGTTTGTAAGGGACTACTCCCTAATTGCTGTGCCATTGACAGAACTTCTCAAGAAGGCCACCCCTTGGGATTGGGGACCAAAGCAAGTGAAGGCGTTCACTGCCCTGAAGACGGCTATGTCTAGTAGCCCCGTCTTGGCTCTCCCTAATCTGGCTAAACCATTTGAGGTGTAGACGGATGCATCCGATTATGCACTTGGTGGGGTCTTGCTACAGGATGGACATCCCGTAGCTTATGAAAGCCGGAAGCTAAAGGATGAAGAGCGACGCTATGCCGCTCACGAAAAGGAATTGTTAGCAGTAGTTCACTGCCTACGCCTTTGGAGGCACTATCTACTGGGAGCCCCATTCGTGGTCAAAACCGACAACACAG
>MCJB01050183.1:4580-18969 GCA_002018475.1 Nicotiana obtusifolia
CTTGTTGGAAACTGTTCAGAAATTGCAAAACCACAGAACATAAGTTGGTGATTTGAGCAAGAATTTGAGCAAGATCAACATATCATTTAAACCAATTTTACTAACAAAAACAACATAAAAATGTCATAAAATCCAATTTCACAAACATAAATTTTAACAGCTATGGAACAATTCGGTTTGGGCATGTAGCTTTTTTATGGCCACCTATTTTGCATATGGAGCATTTGTTTTTCTTTGTTGCAAGTGATTCCCCGATTCCATGCCTCCTCTTTGTCTGTCTTCTTCCCGGTTTGCTCGGATCAACATGTGGAGGAGGTATTTCTCTCTCTAAAATCTCAATAGGAACTTCCCAAGATTCTTCAGAAGGCACG
Organism: Nicotiana obtusifolia; assembly: GCA_002018475.1. Classification (NCBI taxonomy): domain Eukaryota; kingdom Viridiplantae; phylum Streptophyta; class Magnoliopsida; order Solanales; family Solanaceae; genus Nicotiana; species Nicotiana obtusifolia. Next base: position 4,952 of record MCJB01050183.1, read on the forward strand.
GGATTCATTTCCTCACAGTATGCGATTATGTAATTCTCCACCCTGTAATACGGAGATGAGTAGTCATAAATCCGCCTTCCAAAGTCTTCACCATATTGGACTCGAAGCGCTGCCATAGCATGTGGGCAAGGTATTTTGTCAGGTCAAAAACTCTACAAGTACAAGATCTTCTTTGCAGATCGACTGTTGCAATTGAACCGTGGCCGATGACGCTGAACTTGTAGTTGGCAATTTGATGGGCCAATAACTTATTACCCAAATTGATAAATTTTGATATTTTTTTTTTCCATTGAGGGAACAAAGATGGTTGGTGAGTCAATGAACTCCATACGCCTCTCATGAAATTTCTCAGTAAACCTCCTGTTTATGGAATCAAATAAAGCAGTAATGGGAAATTCTCTTTCAACATTGAACATTGAGTTCACCGACTCAGCAGCGTTTGTCGTCATAAAATTATACCTGACAAATAAGTACATATTAGTGTTGAAACATGTGGCTGAGGCTCAGCTGTGTAAAAAATCACAACAAGTACAGAAATGTGCAAATACCTATTTCCGGGGCAGAATGCCCTGCTCCATCTGTGGAATCCAGCACGTTCAAGATGTTCGGCAGCCCCAGGAACCAAATCTCTGATTTGATTGAAATGGTCATTGAAGACATCAATGTTGTATGCTTTTGCTGCTTTATAAAATTGAGATACGACCGCCCTATTGTGAAAGGTGGTTCTCAGATTTTCTCCTAGGTGCCTCATGCAAAAACCATAATGACATGTAGGGAAGACAATTGAAACCACCTTTTTGATACTTGGATGTCTATCAGAAATTATGCACAACTCAGGGGTGTCCTCTATATAGCTTCTCATTTGTTCAAAAAAATATTTGTACGAATCGCCACACTCCTTGTCCACTACACAAAATGCCACTGGAAAAATATGATTCTCCGCATCTTGTGCGACTGCTGACAACAACACTCCTTCGTATTTGCTCCTCAAGAATGTCCCATTGACAGCTATGACTTTTTTCATTTGTGCAAAACCAAGAATCCAAGCCTTATAGGTTACAAAAAAGTACTTGAACTTCCCATTTTCATCAACCTTCAATGCCGTCTTACTTCCTGGATTTGCAGAACGAAGCATATAACGGTACTCATCAAGCACCGGATACCCGTGCTCATGTGTCCCCCTTGTCAAAGCCTTTGCAATCTCCATGCCCTTCCAACCTTCCAATAACTTACCTTACAACCCAAATCTGTACGGATTGATTGCCTCATATCTTTTGTAGATGGGCCTTTACCGTAAGGAAACTTATCTTTGAAGTATTCATCAATAACTTTCGCAGTAGCGTGTGGATTATGGCTCGTAATGTGCTCAGAACCACATGTATGATGCTTTATGTAGGTTCTGATACAAAATCTGTCAGAACTTAAAAGCTTCACAGCCCTCAGCCACCACTTGCACTCCGGTTGTACACATCTGAAGCAACACACAGTACGCGAATTAATCACCTTCTTGATTCTAAAATCTTTCTTCAAGCAAGAAAGTTTCAACCAAGTGGCTAGTTCTTCCTTGTTCTTGAATGACATTCCTTTATAAAAACCCGTTTCATCATCTTGAACATGGCTAGACTGCATTGATTGTGTAGTGCCCACTGTATTGCTTGCAACTTCAGGTATGGGGATCGGGTCAGCCCCACTTCCATTATCTGGGATATCCACATCCACCCCATCTAATTCATCATTTAACACATCTTGTTGGTCTTGAGATATATTGTGGTTCTCTACCAGGCTTCCAATAACGTATACCCTTAAAATGGGCCTAACTACATCATTCAAATAAGCACGCAAACGAACCTGATCAGTTATCTTAAATGGCAAGACCCTCTGATTCTCAAAAGAGCTGTACATGTAAGTGATGGCAAGATCTTTTGGTTCACAAGTTAATTCGCAATAGGTGATGATTAGGTTCACAAAATCATCGAACATAACATCTCTTTGGACAGTCATCACTATCGTCTCTAACGTGTCGCTACCTTTCCATCGCCAAATATATCGATTATTCTTCTCGATCCATTCACCATGGCAATCAACCCCTATTGTTATTGAGTTCTCCATTAGTGGTGTTCGAGGTACCTGAAGATATTTTGTTTAACAAAAAATTAGTCATGAGAGTACATATCAATCTATAACAAAATGAAACAGCTGCAGCACTTGTTCCAACAGATTATTAACTTGTTGGAACCAGTAGACTACTTGTTGCAACATGTAATAAAATTGTTGCAACAACTCACTAATTTGTTGGAATCAGCTTTAGTCTTTTCGGGGTAATGTTTCAGACTGTTGAAGATGTCCAACAGATTGTCGAGTTGTTGCAACAAGTGTATTACTTTTTGCAACAAGTAGTACACTTGTTGCAGCAAGTACATAATCTGTTGGACACGGCTTCAGTTTTTTGGGTTCTGTTTCAGACAAAAAACTGAAGCTGACTCCAACAACTTCATAATCTGTTGTAGAAGTTGCAACAACCACATTACACGTTGCAACAACTACAACAGCTACTGTAAGTTGTTGGAAAATCAGTAGATTTATACTCAGGTGAAAAATCGAAATAAAACAGCATTGTTGTACTTACCAAATGAGCGAAAACCACTTATGAAGTAATTGCCAGTGCTGCACCAACAAAATCCAGTCAAAAAATTACAAAATCGGGTGGTCACATTTTTTTCTTTCTTGAGCAATAATGGCGGACGAAGAAGAAGAACAAGAAGAAGAAGAAAGAAAGAAGAACAATAGAATGAGTTATGAAGTAATTCCCAGTGCTACACGAATGAAATCCAGTCAACAAAATTGCAAAATCAGGTGGTTTTGTTTTTTTTCTTTCTTGAGCAAAATCCAGTCAAGAAGAAGAAGAAGAAGAAGAAGAAGAAGAAGAAGACTCAGAAGACGAAGAAGAAGAAACGAGCAGCAGAATAAGAAAAAGAAGCAAGAAGAAGCAGCAAGAAGAAGAAGAAACGAAGCAAAAAAGAAGAGGCAAAAATGGTGGAAATGGCGCAGGGGCTTTTAATTATATTTGGCGCATTTTTCCTTTTTTTGGCTCAGTAGAGTTTATATGGGTTGGGTCAAAGTGTTAAAAATAAAACTTGAGTTTAAAGTGTAAAATAAAGCTTTAAGCCTAAAGTGTTAAAAATATAACTTTGGGGTGAGTCAAACCTCCCTAATCACTAATCCAAAGTTTATCACCCCTACTCAATTAAAAAAACTAGAGTTATCCCAACTCAATTTTAAAACCCATTTGTCACCTACCATTAAAAGCCCCCATAAAATTTATGTGAAGCTTGGATTTTGCCAAAGAAATTCTACTTTGCTAATCTGAGGGAAAAAAAGTTGGTTTTTATGTTCTCTTTTTTTTTTTTGGGTTAAAGTGTCCCAAAATAATATTTTAGGTTGAGAATTGAGGAAGTGGGTCTTACGCATTATGAATACTAAGTAATTAGTCCGATCCCAAAGTAAATATGGAACATGAATGAATAATTTAAAAAAAGTTTACCAGAATTCGGGGTACCACCATTATTAAGAAAATCTAACCTAATTGCAGTAGTAGGGAAGTGTCACAACCCAAAATCACATTTGTCGTGATAGTGTCTATCTCAATAATAGGCAAGCCAACAATCTCAATAAACCATAATTTCTTTAAGTTTGAAAACATCATATTTACGTTCAATACAAAAATCTCACAAATACTAAAACCTTGTGTCACTGAGTACATGAACATCTAAATGATAACAAAGCCTGACTAATAAGAACACTATATGAAAATATAGAACAATACAATAACTGAAAGGAAGAGAGAGTTAAGGTCAGCGAACGCCAGGCAGCTACCTTGATAGTCTCCAACTGATAACACTCTAAGGTCTAACAGTCGCCGCGTCCGGAAGCACTTGGATCTGCACACGAGGTGCAGAGTGTAGTATGAGTACAACCAACTCAATAAGTAACAAGACTAACCTTTGGGCTGAAAATAGTGACGAGCTCAGCAGGTAAAGTCTAGGATAGAAATAACAGTACAGAAATGTAGGCATGCTTTCAAGTTCAACAGTTAAACTCTGTAAAAGTAAAATAGATCAATACTGAATGATATGAGGAATATGACATCTCAGTGGAAAACCTCGTGTACTCACTGTCACACCTCCTTTTTCCCGAGGATAGGGAGTTTTTCAATTAAAGTGACATTAATCGAAATGGGATTATTTATTAGAGTCGCCACTTGGAATAATTTTTATGGTGTCCTATGTCACCAGTTTATTTTAAATCCCAAATCGAGGAAATTGACTATGTTTTACGGTCTGCAAAATGCAGAAGACCGGGTAAAGAATTTTATTAACTGGAAGAAGGTGTGAGGCACTCCCGAATTCCGTGGGTTTAGCACGATCACTTTTAATCATATCTAGCTTAATTAATTGTTTAATTATGTATTTTAGAACCTATGTGTATTTTGCCTTTTACCACTTTTAATTATGGCCTTTATGGATTTATCCTTGGAACGGATCTCATATGTGTAAATCCGCTTTATTTGGTGTGCTAAAACAATGTCACGCGTACGTATACATAATTGATCACGCTTTATTAATTATCAAAATTATTTCATCAAAGTTGCGCGAACACGTACTTTGACTTATTTTTAGAAGAATTATAATTATGTCACGCGAACGTGTACACAATCACAATAATAGATTAAAACGCGCCTAAAACTATCCTACGATATTTGAGAAGTAACTGTTTTCCTAAGGCTTGAGTCTTTGAGATTGTTGTAGTGAAGGTCCAAATGTTACCAGTTGGAAAAAGATGTATGTTTTAACTTTAAGGAAGACTGGCAGCGTTGGTTGATTGAGCCAAACCTAGGATGTTTTATGGGCTGATTTGGGTCATCAAAAATAATAGCAATTTGAAACAAACCTAAATTCATATGTCGGCCTATTACAGAAACAAAGAGCCATTTTATTAATAAAGTGTGAGCCTGACAAAATCGGGCAAAGTAGGCCTGAATAGTGGCCAGGCCCAAAACTTTGCAAGAAAACAATAACTACTGAAACAAACAAATTCTTCTACAAAAATGAAAAAATTCAGCATGCAATCAGCTTAACAAATGCCAGGAAGAATTATAGATGTTCTTCACTATCATAGTTAAGCATTTCAACAGATTTAAACACTAAACTCATACTGAATTGCTATACAACAGCGTTCCATGGTTTGAAATAACTATCAATCTACTGAGTAGTCTACACAACTATATTCACAAATGATAGAACCAGATTATTACATTTCTGTACTAGGAACTATACTAAACTAGAATTAAACTGTTACACAAATGACCACTTTCAAGTGATGGAATTTTAAAAAATCGGGCCAAGCACGATTCATATTTCTAAATTCGTCACTAACACTTTTGGCGTCATACTTCTTAAACCACAAACCACAAACCTACAAGGAAATTGCAGAACTTCATGCGTAAGGAATCCATCAATAGCAACTCAAAATTTTGACAAACAAAGATATTAATAAAACATAATTGATTTCATGATTGTTTCTTATTATTATTCAAATTTCTAGTATGGTTTAGGCATTCATCACATCAGGCTCTTCAAACCAAACTCAAACTTGCAGTCAAACATGAAAGAGCATTCAGTATATATGTAAATGAATAGACAATTGAGATTTCATAGCAATATGATATTGAAATAGTGATACATTATTTGAAACCACAAGCACATACCTTAATAGCGGTAGTGCAACTTAGAATAGCCAAATAAGGCTAGAGAAAGGAAAACTGGAGCTCAGCAAGAGTAGAAGCAGCAAATTCAACAACACTTTAACACTAAAACATCGTTTATGAACCCAGAAAATGAAACAACCAGCCACAGACTTGAGCAAACACATAAATCTTTTTTCTATTCTGTTTTCCTTTTGTTTTCTCTTTTATTTTATTTTTTTGGAATTTTCTGCTTAAGATCTCAGATTTAGAAGTTTTTTTTTAATTTCTCAGAAGCTTTCTGCGAGTGTATTCTTTTAGAGGAAAGCAGAGTGAATTCACCTCTGTGTGAGGGAGTGTGAGGTCTCTTTTTTAAGTGTAGGAGGGTGTCCTATATGAGGGAAAACGGGAGGGAATATAGGGAATGTTAGTTGAAAATCAGGGGATGAGGCATCTTTTCTTCAACCAAAATGGACAGCTGTCCTATTTTCAGATATTTATTTAATTTTCAGCATCTTTCCCTTAACAAATTGGACAGTTATCCATCATCTAGAAGCTTCTTCTTATTTTCCAGCCCTTTTTACTTTTATTTTTACCTTTTTTCCACCCCAAGTTTTATCTAATTGTACTTTAATCCTTTCTAATACTTGCTAACAATTCTTATCTAGATCTACGAGTTCTTCTTCTTTCTCCTCTTCTTCCAATTTTAAGCTCAAAGAAGAGATTAGTTTCTCTAATTTGCAGCAATCAATTGACGATTGGAAAATCCCCAAACATCCCCAGTCAACAATTTACAAGTCTAAAAAATGGAGCTTGACAAGTGATTATCACATGTCTACCATTGAGCAAACTATTCCTCTGGAATCAGACCATGAGGAAATCAAACTTCTCAATATCAAATCTATTAAAAAATATAGGAAGAAATATAATTACATCCATTTTGGTTTAGTACAAATAGCCGCTAAGCCTTTATCCAGAGAAGGACTGGGCACATCACTCCTACTATGTCTTAGAGATTCTAGATTCCTAGAATTCAATGATTCGTTTCTAGGAATGGTGGAAACCAGTCTTTGCAATGGACCAATTTATTTCGACTATTTCCCTAACTTTACAGTCTCCCTTAAGGATAGAAATATTTTAGATGCCTTGACCTAAATGTTAAGACTTCTAATTATAAGACTAAGGCTGGCTCTCTTCCAGTAGCAATTATTTACAGAATCCAATATAAGGCAATGAGTTCTACCTTTAACACTAGAGCTATGAGAACTACTCACAAAGGAGAAACAGTTCTCTTCCAGACAGACTTGCAAAGCTCTGATCCGTCTATCCCAACACCAATCTCTTGGAATCAGGTTTCCCTCCCGAAAAACTAGCTTCTGCAGGATGCCACTCCTGCTCAAAAGCCACAAAAAATGACGATTTCCCAGATCCAACAACTCCCTTCCGGATCTGTGCTAGTTTCCTTTCAGAGGTCCCTTAGCCAAAGAGTAAGTTCCTCTGCCTTTTTGCAGTCTGAAATTCCACCGATTCATTCTGCTAGACATTCAATGTCTTCATATCCTACTAGAATTAAAATAGTAGACTTCGAATCTAGAGTTCCACAAGTTAGGTATAAGGTAGAAAAACCAAAAATGGTTTCCTCTTCCGACACTACCTACAACTGACCAGATTCTCCTACCTATACGTCACTAGGTGCCGAATTAGGAGATGACAACATTGTTGGTGCTTTGGAGATAGAGTTTGAAATTGATAAAAAAAGGTCTCCAAAAGGAATTTTACTCTCCTGAATTCAAAAGAACTTGGTTTTTAGAAAAATATAAAGGAGAAGAAAGAAAAGAAAATTCAAATAATTTTCTATGATAGTCTAAATGTCATTAGACAACAAATTAGTTTCTTTGAATGGTTTGAAATTTATGCTGATTATAACCAGATCGATTTCCCTTTTTCAAACTCAATTAATTTTTCAAAAATATGAAAAACCAATACTGGCGAAGAAGTTATTTCCGAACTTCCTCCGTCACAAGGATTTCCGACAAGCTTTGCTAACAGCTCCGTTACAACCTCATCTTTCAAAAAGAGAGCTGACACTGAGCCGATCACTGGCAAAGATATTAAAAATATTTTTGAACAAAATAATTACACTGACAAGTATTTACAAACTCTTGGAGAATACTTGGTTTCAAATTCATCTTCAGCTTTTCTGAAGAAACCAACAGTAGGAACCTCTACTCCTACAACTTCTTTATTTAAACCGTACGAAATCACTAGAACCCATACTAGAGAACTTGTTATGCACCGCTCTGCAGATTCTCCCAAACTCTCTGAACTACAACTGAGAATAGAGGAAATAGAAAAATCCTTAACAATCCAGTCCGACAGACGGAAGATTCTTCTTCTAAGATCGTAGGAGCTCTAGGAGATATCGATTCAGATAATGAATTTGAACAATTTTCACAAATTTCTCTAGAAGACAAGCCTCCTCTAGAAATGGCACCTATTAATTCTGAATTTTCCAACTGGCGAAAGCCTCAAAAACTCTAGTACCCTAGGGCTACACATCCAGATATAGTCTTAGAAGAAAGACCCAACACCATGCAGGATAATTAAAATGCTTATAATATCTATGAGTGAAATATGGATAGATGTTCTGAATATAATATTCTTGCCAAATTACAGCAGATGACCATGGTGGCAACTGCTTACAAAACCTCCCACAACTGTTCCGACCAGAGTACTACCCATGTCTTAGTCGCTGGTTTTACAGGCCAACTTAAGGGATGGTGGGATACCCACTTAAGTGACGATGAAAAACAACAAATTTTCCAAGCCGTGAAATTAGATGAATTAGGACAACCAATCCTAAAAGATGGTGAAACAATTCCTGATTCTATCAACACGCTGATTTACACAATCATCAAAACATTCGTAAGTTGCCCAGGTATCTTTAGAGAAAAATCCTCTGAAATACTTAACAGCCTCAAGTGCAAAACTCTTTCAGATTTTAGGTGGTATAAGGATTCCTTCTTGACCAAGATCTACGAAAGACCAGATGGGAATCTCCTTTATTGGAAAGAGAAATTCCCAGATGGCTTGCCTAAGTCCCATAGAGATTTAGTCAAAGAAGAATTTCAGAACCAATATTCCGGTGATATTGTTCCTTACGATCAAATCACCTATGGCCAGATAGTTAGCCAAATCCAACAAGTTGCTCTTAAAATCTATAGGCAACAAAATGCTTAGGCAACTTGCCGAAGATAGGGCACAAAGATGTAGGGACTTAAGAAGTTTCTGCGAACAATTTGGTCTTCCTTTGTGCAGAAGTAAATCTCATAGGAAGAGAAGTTCAAAACCTGATTCTTCCAATATTAGAAAATACAATTCCAATAGGAAAAGGAAACTTTCCTACACAAAAAACAAGTCTCCCAAATCCTTTACTAAAGATGGCAAGACTTCTACTGCCACTGGCAAATGTTTCAAGTGTGGAAAGCCAGGCCACATCGCCAAATTTTGCAAAGTCTCTCAAAAGATCAAGAGCCTACAACTTGACGAACCTACTCTAAACAAAATAGAGAAATTGCTTGTTGAATTAAGTGAATCTTCGGATATTACAGATAATGAAATGTCCGACGACGAACAATTTAACAACATCCTAGAAGATGACTTAAATTCATCTACTACATCTTTAGGGGAGTCTGACCAAGATGACCTCCCTCAGATCAATGTTCTTACGAAAGAACAAGATCTTCACCTCGAAATAATTGGTGATCTTCAAGATCCTGAACTTAAAAAGGATTATTTAGGAAAACTTAAGACGGTCCTTAATAAGCCTTCAACACCCTCATCATCAACTCTTCAAAATCATCCCAGGTAGCTAATACCTATAACATTACTGATAATTTGAAGAGGTTTCCCTCTGATAATCCTACGGTCTCAAAGGTGACCATCTCAGACCTTCAATCTGAGATAACACACCTGAAAGAAGAAATTAGGGAAATAAAAGCATGAAAAGAGCTTGATAGACCTGTCTGCAACAATTGTCTAATGAGCCACAAAAGCTCAAAGAGGTTTTACAGGTAGTTGCAACCTCTGACCAAGACGATGATGGAACAGAATCCTTCTTAGGACATCTTTCCTCTATAAGGATTCAGAATACCATGTTAGGGTAACTCTCATCGTCAGTAAATCTTTTGTTTGGACTGACATAGCTTTATTTGACACTGGAGCAGACAGAAGCTGCATCCAAGAAGGTGTCATTCCAACCAAGTTTTTCGTAAAAACCAAGGAACGCCTATGGGCCAATAATGGTGAAAAACTTAAAATCACTTATAAACTTCCTTCTGTAAAGGTCACGACCTCCCCAGAGGAACCAAACTGGTTCATCCAAACTCCATTTCTCTTAGCAATAGACCTTTGCAATGCAGTAATCCTAGGTACTCCTTTCATTCAACTTTGCAAACCTTACCTGGTTACAAATAAGGACATTCATGTGGATTATCCTACAAGCAACGTCCTTCTTCCTTTCCATAAGCCTCCAACTTATGAAGTCATACATTCTTTGCAAAATAAGGAAAAACAAATTATGTTTTTAAAAGAAGATGTAGCTTTCCAAAGAATACAGAAGCAGTTAACTGATTCTGTAATTTCTTCTAAAATTAAAAGTTTAGAAGCTAAGATTCAACAGGAGCTTTGTTCCCGATTTGCCAATGGCATTTTGGAAACGTAAAAGGTACATTGTTGGGCTTCCTTACGAACCTGACTTTAACGAGAAAAACTTCCCAACTAAAGCTCGACCCATTCAAATGAATCACGAGCTTACAATGCATTGTCAAAAAGAGATCAATAATCTCTTAGACAAGAAAATAATTTCCCCTTCAAAGTCTCCCCGGAGTTGTGCGGCATTCTATGTCAACATAAACTCCGAAATTGAGCGCGGAGTCCCCCGTTTGGTTATCAACTACAAGCGTCTTAACACAACACTCAGATGGATTAGGTATCCTATTCCTAACAAGAAAGACTTATTATAAAGAGTCTATGCTGCCACAATTTTCTCTAAATTTGATTTAAAGGCAAGTACAGATCGACCCAAAAGACAGGTTCAAAACTGCTTTTACAGTCCCTTTTGGACAGTACGAATGGAAGGTGATGCCATTCGGATTAAACAACGCCCCTTCTGAATTTCAAAAGATAATGAATGATATCTTTAATCCATATTCCAATTTTGTTGTAACTTATATAGACGATGTCTTAATTTTCTCAACAAACATCGACCAACATTTCAAACATCTAGGCATTTTCTTTATCACTATCAAAGAAAATAGCTCTGTCTAGAACTAAGTACAGCTTATTCTAGACAAACATCAGGTTCCTTGGTCATAATATCCAACAAGGGACCATTACTCCTATTCAGCGACCTCTCCAATTTGCTGACAAATTCCCAGATCAAATCCTGGACAAGACACAACTTCAAAGGTTTATTGGTTGTGTCAACTATATTTGCGATTTCATTCCGGGATTAAGCATTCTGCTAAAGCCCCTTCACGACAGATTGAAAAAGCCTCCAGTTCCTTGGACGGATGCCCAAAGCAATGCTGTCAAGCAACTTAAGTCAAAAGTCAAGAATCTCCCTCTCCTTAGTCTCCCCAATCCATCTGCTTTCAAAATAGTAGAAACAGATGCGTCAGACATAGGATATGGTGGTATCTTAAAACAACTTAAAAATGATAAAGAGAGTATCATTGCTTTTACATCAAAGCACTGGAATAGCTCACAACAGAACTATCCAACTATTAAAAAAGAAATTTTGGCAATTGTTTTATGCATATCGAAATTTCAACCAGATTTATTAAACCAAAAGTTTTTGCTTCGCATTGACTGCAAGGCAGCTAAGTTTGTTTTGCAAAAAGATGTGCAAAATATTGCTTCAAAACATATTTTCGCCAGATAGCAAGCTATTTTATCAATTTTTGATTTTGATATTGAATATATAAAGGGAAGCTCAAATTCCACACCTGATTTCCTAACCCGTGAACTCCTTCAAGGCAGATAAAATGCCCAAAAAACCAAAGCCCCCGCGGTTAGCCTTATCAGCCCCGGAGGAAAAGCAGCAACAGCAGGCTGCCACACAACAGCCTAAAGATGTTTCAATTTCTGCAGTTGTTCAACAACAACAGATAGCAACAGTAGCTACAAAAAAGTAGCAAACAACAGAAGCTGGACCAAGCCAGCCAAAATGTAGATCGCCTCCAGACTATGCCATGAGAGGCATCCCAATGGTGGTCTCATCACAGCTGATTCCGGCCAAACAAATTTCAATTGCCCAACCTCCAAGATGGGCAGATATCGCCGAAGAAGAACCCTCTTCTGAAGATGATATTCAATTTGCACAGCCGCATGCTTCGCAGTGGCCAGCAAAAGAGTTTGAAAAATGGATACAACTCATGGGCCTTACTTCAAAAACACCCATGACTCCTCTTGACCAAGAGAAAGTGGCGAAGTCGATGGCGCAACTCCTTGAAGCAGCCGCCATATCTCCTGCCAGAACTACTTCAGCTCCAACTTCAGCTGTGGTTGCAAAAAGAACCACACTTCAACTTCAACCGTGGCTGCTACAAGCACCACAAAGAAAGAAGTGGTGGTAAAAAACCCCACTAAAGGACAAGTGCTGGCCAAAATCCCCACTACACAGAGCACGGTGCCTTATGCGCCTAAGCAGGCACTTTCTTCACACGTGCCTCAGCCAATTTCTTCAGTAGGTCCTTATTTGGGGGAACCTCAATATATTAAGAACGAGATGACTTACTCACTCGTCCAAACCGAGCCACATCTTTGGGATTCTAACCCTCTGGGGAGGTCGTGACCTTTACAGAAGGAAGTTTGTAAGTGATTTTAAGTTTTTCACCATTGGCGGACCGTAGGCGTTCCTTGGTTTTTACGAAAAACTTGGTTGGAATGACACCTTCTTGATGAAGCTTCTGTCTGCTCCAGTGTCAAATAAAGCTATGCCAGTCCAAACAAGGAGTTGCGCCATCGACTTAGCCACTTCCTCTTGGTCGAGAGGAGTCATGGGTGTTTTTGAAGTAAGGCCCATGAGTTGTATCCATTTTTCAAAATCTTTTTCCGTCCACTGCGAAGCATGCAGGTGTGCAAATTGAATATCATCTTCAGAAGAGGGTTAGCGATGTGGCCTGGCTTTCCACACTTGAAGATCACCAATTACTTCAAGGAGAAGATTTTTTTCTTTCGTGAGAACATTCTTGACCAGGATCTACGAAACACCAGATGGGAATCTCCCTTATTGGAAAGAGAAATTCCGATTCAGAGTTATGCCTTGGTTAGCCCTAAGAAACCAACAGTAGGAACCTCTACTCCTACAACTCCTCAAACCATTCAAAGAAATTAATTTGTTGTCTAATGACATTTAGACTATCATAAAAAATTGTTTAAATTTTTTTTCTTTCTTCTCCTTTATATTTTTCTAAAAACCAAGTTCTTTTGAAAAGATTTTCAGGAGAGTAAAATTTCTTTTGAACCGTGGCTGCTACAAGCACCACAAAGAAAGAAGTGGTGGTAAAAACCCTACTAAAGGACAAGTGGTGGCTACCAGAATATTGATTCTGAAATTCTTCTTTGACTAAGCACTATAGTTTTCAGAATCAATATTCCGGTGATATTGTTCCTTACGATCAAATCACCTATGGCCAGATAGTTAGCCAAATCCAAAAAGTTGCTATTAAAATCTGTAGGCAAGACAAAATGCTTAGGCAACTTGCCAAAGATAGAGCGACTAAGACATGGGTAATACTCTGATCGGAACAGTTGTGAGAGGTTTTGTAAGCAGTTTCCACCATGGTCATCTGCTGTAATTTGGCAAGAATATTATATTCAGAACATCCATCGATATGATTCAAAGTCTACTGTTTCGATTCTAGTAGGAAATGAAGACACTGAATGTCTAGTAGAATGAATCGGTAGAATTTCAGTCTTACAGCCTTACCTTTCAAAAAGAGAGCTGACACTGAGCCGATCAGCTTCTGTTGTTTGCTGCTTTTTTGCAGCTACTGTTGTTATCTGTTTTTGTTGAACAACTGCAGAAATTGAAACATCTATGTCTTACTTTCACTCACTCTCATCTAGATCAACGAGTTCTTCTCCTTCTCTGGATAAAGGCTTAGCCGCTATTTGTACTAAATCAAAATGGATGTAATTGAAATATATATATATATATATATATATATATATATATATATATATATATATATATATATATATATATATATAT
>MCJB01050183.1:19040-29805 GCA_002018475.1 Nicotiana obtusifolia
TATATATATATATATATATATATATATATATATATATATATATATATACTTTCAAGAACAATTAATATTAAAGGGTAAAATAATTTCTTTTTGCTTATCCTATCTTGATTTTATAAATTGACAAATATTTCGCAACAAGTATATTTAGTAAATTAATATGGGATAGAGGAAATAATAAGAAGAGTTTTTTGACTACTACACCTTTATCTTTATCTTTAGTCATTAAGCATATAAATTGTAACGACCCGATCGTTCGTTTTGAGAGTACTAGCCCCGATTCCCTATTTGCTGTTTTCTCTGTTTCATTTTATGCTTATGTGACTTGCCGGGAGGATTTGTTTTGGTTTTGGAATGAAATGGGACATTTAGTCTCTAAAATGGAAGCTTAAGTTCTAGGAATTTGACCGTAGTTGGAATTGTGTGAAGACGACTACAGAATGGAGTTTCGTCGATTCCGTTAGCTCCCTTGGATGATTTTGTACTTAGGAGTGTGTCTGGATTGTGATTTGGAGGTCTGTAGTTGAATTAGACTTGAAATGGCGAAAGTTGGATTTTTTGGGAAAGTTCGACCGGGAATGGACTTTTTGATATCGAGGTTGGATTTCGATTCCGGATGTTGGAATAGGTCCGTAATATCAAATGTGACTTGTGTGCAAAATTTGAGGTCAACCGGACGTGTTTTGATAGGTTTCGGCATCGTATGTAGAAGTTTGAAGTTCTAAAGTTCATTAAGCTTGAATTGGGGTGCAATTCGTATTTTTAGCGTTGTTTAATGTGATTTGGAGGCTTGACTAAGTTCGTATAATATTTTAGGACTTGTTGGTATATTTGATTGAGGTCCCGAGGGGTCTCGGGTTGATTTCGGGTGGTTAACGAATCAAATTGGAGTTGTGTTAGATTGCTGAAGCTTGGCAGTGTCTGGTGCAATCGCACCTAGGCACCTAGGGCCACAAGTGTGGTGTCGCAGAAGCGGCCCTTGCACCGCAGAAGCATGAGTGAGACGGCCAGCTGGGATCGCAGGTGGGAAGGAGAGCCGCATCTGCGCATCCGCAGATGCGGAGATGTGACCGCAAAAGCGGAAAGGTGCGGCCTGGGGTAGGGTCACAGAAGCGGAAGGTCCTCCGCAGAAGCGAGCCCGCAGGTGCGAACCCTGGTAAGCAGAAGCGAAATTTTGGCTTTAAGTGGAATCCACACATGCGATGGAATTTCCACAGGTGCAGCGTCACAGGTGCGACTAGAAGCCCGTAGAAGCGAAATCGTTGGGCAGAAAATGCCAAGTTTGAGGGTTTGATTTCATTATCTATTGTTGGACCTAGAGAGCTCAGATTGAAGCGAAATTTTGAGGGTTTCTCAGAGGAAAACATTTGGGTAAGGATTCTACACTTGTTTTGATTAATATCCACTAATCCATCGTTGATTTCATCATTTAATTAAGGTTTTGGGTTGAGAAATTTAGGAAAAAAGTTGGAAGGTTCTTAAATCGATTTTTGGGGTTTTGATTTGAGATTTTGGTATCGGATTTGAGTGAATTTGTTATGGGTAAACTCATGGTTGAATGAGTTTTAATATTTTGTGACTTTTACCCAATTCTGAGACATGGGCTCGGGTCGACTTTTTGGAGCAAATTTCTAATTTCTTGCTAGTTTCTTGATTTCATTAATTAGATTAGTTTCTTATAGCTATATTTATGATATGTAATTGTTTTTGGCTAGATTTGGGCATTTCGGAGTCGGAAAGTCGAGGAAAAGGCATTCTTATTGATTGATTGAGTTTGGCTTGAGGTAAGTGGCTTGCCTAACCTTGTGTGGGGGAAATCCCCTTAGGATTTGGTACTATTGTGACAATTTTTGATATGTGAGTGCCGTATAAGCGAGGTGACAAGTGCGAACACGGGCTAACTGTTGAAAATTTGACTTTTACTGAACAATAACCTGTTATATCTTAAATGAGTCATCCCAGCATGTGTAGTTATCCTGTTTAGCCTAATATCTTATGTCTACATGTCTTAAATGCTTATTTGAAATCGATGCAACATGCTTAGTTGAATTTCTGCTTTTCCTTGAGTTGTATTTAGTCTTAAACTATAGGATTTCTTGCTGTTAATTGTTGTTTCCATCGGTTTCGAATTGTGTGTTTACTTTTGGGACTACGAGACGGTACCTAGGGAGATCCCCGTTGCATATTTACTTTTGGGACTACGACGCGGTACCTCGGGAGATCCCCTGTTGCATATTTACTTTTGGGACTACGAAGCGGTACCTCGGGAGGTCCCCTATTGAATATTTACTTTTGGGACTACGAGGCAGTACCTTGGGAGCATCCCTATTGTTTACCCCTATTTGCGTGTAGTTCCTCTTGCATTTCTCGTTGTTAAATTCTCACTCTTTCATTATATTACTATATCTTCTGCATTAATTATTATATTCCAGTGGGGCCCTGACCTTACCTCGTCACTACTCTACCGAGGTTAGGCTTGGCACTTACTAAGTACCGTTGTGGTGTACTCACGCTACTCTTCTGCACATGTTTTGTGTGCAGACCCAGGTACCTCCTACCAGTCCCATTAGTAGAGAGTCATGCTGCTGCTACGGAGACTTCAAGGTATATCTGCCAGCGTCCGTAGACCTCGAATTCCCCCTCTATCCTTTTATGTTGTTCTTCTTTATTTTTCCTAGGTAATGATGTATAGAGATAGTTAGAACAATTCTTTAGAGCTTGTGACTTGTGACTATCGGGTCTTTGGGAGATGTTATGTCAGAGTTGTTGGTTTTACTTATATATGCCGAGATGTAGTTTTTCAGCTTTATATATACACATATATACTGATGTTGTTAAGGTTTAGTCATTATTTCTGTTATTATTCCAGTTATTCCGCAACTGTTAGGCTTACATAGTCTTAGAGACTAGGTGCCGTCATGACATCTTACGGAAGGAGATTTGAGTCTTAAGAAGTTGGTATCAGAGCTCTAGGTTCATAGGTGTCATGAATTAAAAGCAGTTTTAGTAGAGTCTCGTGGATCATTACGGAGACGTCTATACTTATTTTCAGGAGGCTATGGAACTGTTAGGAAAATTCCACTTCTTTGATTCCTTGTCGTGCGAAATTGTTGACTTCGGAATTCTAAACTTCTGTCTTATGTTCTCTCACAGGTGGTGAGGACACGTACAACCTTTTAGTAGCTTGGCGTCAGAGGATGCCCAGGGTTTTCTTGAGGAGTGTCACCGTATCCTCAGTACTATGGGTGTAGCGGAGACGAGTGGGGTTTCTTTCACTATGTTCTATCTTAGAGGAGCGGCCTATCAGTGATGGCGTGCTTATAGTTGGGTAGTCCAGCCGAGGTAACTTTGCTCACGTGGACTTAGTTCTCGGATATGTTCTTGAGGGAGTATGCCCCCCCAAGTCTCAGAGATGCATGGCGCGCAGAGTTTGAGCAGTTGCGCTTGGGTTTCATGACTGTGTCAGAGTATGCGATTCGGTTCAGTGATTTGGCTAGGCATGCACTAGCCTTGGTTGCTACAGTTTGAGAGAGTGTCCATCGATTTATTGAGGGGCTCAACCCTAGTATCAGACTTAGAATGGCCCGAGAGTTGGAGATGGATATTACATACCAGTAGGTTGTGGGGATTGCTAGGAGATAGGAGGGTATATTGACTCGAGAGAGAGAGGAGAGGGAGGCCAAGAGGTCTCGAGAGTCTGGCACTTATAGTGGTACTCGTGCCCCAACGGCAGCTCGTCATGTTAGGGGCTATGCAAGTCGCTCTGTTCATTCAGCACTTCCAGCCGTCAGCGGTATTTTGGCCCCTCCTAGGGCCCAGGATCCTTATTTTGCACCGCCATTGTCTAGTGTACCTCCTGCACGGGGTGCTTTTAGCGGTCAGTCTAGCCGACCTGGCCCGAGCCTTCCACAGCAGCCACGCCCTCCGAGAGCTTGTTTTGAGTGTGGTGACACTCACCATATGGTGAAGGATTGCCCCAAACTTATGAGGGGTACACCTCCACAGACTACTCAGGCATCGCGTGCTCCACCAGGTCCTCAGGCTATGATTACAGCACCAGCTACCACTCCCCCTACTCAGCCAGCTCGAGGTGGAGGTCAGGCAGGTAGAGGCCGCCCTAGAGAGGGAGGCTAGGCTAGATACTATGCTCTTCCTACTCGTACGGAGGCAGTTGCATCCAACTCTGTCATTACAGGTATTGTTCCGGTCTGTCATAAAGATGCGTTAGTCTTATTTGATCCAGGCTCCACATATTCCTATGTGTCATCTTATTTCACTCCGT
Organism: Nicotiana obtusifolia; assembly: GCA_002018475.1. Classification (NCBI taxonomy): domain Eukaryota; kingdom Viridiplantae; phylum Streptophyta; class Magnoliopsida; order Solanales; family Solanaceae; genus Nicotiana; species Nicotiana obtusifolia. The sequence goes on from MCJB01050183.1 coordinate 23,320, forward strand.
ATTTGGGTGTATCATGTGATTCTTTGAGTTGTCCTATTTATGTATCTACACATGTGGGAGATTCTATTGTTGTCGACCATGTATATCGATCGTGTTTGGTTGTTCTTAGTGGTTTTGAGACTAGAGCCGATTTATTATTGCTCAGTATGGTAGATTTTGATATTATTTTGGGCATGGAAAAGTTTTCGCCCCATTATGCTTTTCTTGATTTTCACGCCAAGACCATGATGCTGGCCATGCCAGGATTACCACGGTTAGAGTGAAGAGGTACCTTAGATTACACTCCTAGCAGAGTTATTTCATTCCTTAGGCCTCAACGAATGGTTGAGAAAGGGTGTGACGCGTATCTAGCTTATGTGAGAGATGTTAGTATTGATAATCCTACCGTTGAGTCAGTTCCTGTAGTGAGGGATTATCCAGATGTATTTCCAGTAGATCTTCCGGGCATGCCGCCCGACAGGCATATTGACTTCGGTATTGATTTTTTGCCGGGCACTCAGCCCATCTTCTTCCATATCGTATGGCTCCGCTTGAGTTGAAGGAGCAGTTACAGAAGTTGCTTGATAAGGGCTTCATTCAGTCTAGTATGTCTTCTTGGGGTGCTCCGGTCTTGTTTGTGAAAAAGAAGGATGGTTTTATGTGTATGTGCATTGATTATCGCCAGTTGAACAAAGTTACAGCGAAGAACAGGTATCCGTTGCCTCTTATTGATGACCTATTTGATTAGTTATACGGTGCCAGAGTATTTTCCAAGATTGACTTACGTTCAGGCTATCATCAGTTGAAGATTCGGGAGCCAGATATCCTGAAGACTGCTTTCAGGACTGGGTATGGTCACTACGAGTTCCTTGTGATGTCATTTGGGCTTACCAACGCCCCAACAACATTCATGCATTTGATGCCAGTGTGTTCCGGCCCTATCTTGACTCATTCATCATCGTGTTTATTGACGACATTCTGGTATACTCCCGGAGTCGGGAGGATCATGAGCAGCACTTGAGGACTGTGCTCCAGACCTTGAGAGAGAAGAAGTTGTATGCAAAATTCTCGAAATGCGAGTTTTGGCTAGACTCAGTGGCATTTTTGGGTCATGTAGTGTCGAGTGATGGGATCAAGGTGGACCTGAAGAAGGTTGTGGCAGTGCAGAGTTGGCCCGGACCGTCCTCAGCTACGGAGATCCGGAGTTTTCGTAGGTTGGCGGGGTACTACCGTCGATTTGTAGAGGGTTTCTCATCTATTTCAACACCTATGACCAGGCTGACTCAAAAGGGTGCTCAGTTCAGGTGGACAGAAGAGTGTGAGGAGAGCTTTCAAAAGGTCAAGACAGCTTTGACTACGGCCCCAGTATTTGTATTGCCTACAGGTTGGGGGTCTTATACTGTATATTGTGATGCGTCGTGGATTGATCTCGGCTCGGTGTTGATGCAGGACGGTAAGGTGATTGCCTATGCATCTAGACAGTTGAAGGTGCATGAAAAGAACTATCCTGTCCACGACCTTGAGTTAGCAGCTATTGTTCATGCCTTGAAGATTTAGCGGCACTATTTGTACGGTGTCCCTTGTGAGATCTACACCGATCACTGGAGTTTGCAGCATCTGTTCAAATAGAAGGATCTTAACTTGCGTCAGTGGAGGTGGTTGGATCTGCTTAAGGATTATGATATCACTATTCTATACCATTTCGGGAAGGCCAATGTGGTGGCCGATGCCTTGAGTTGCCGGCGGAGAGTTTAGGCAGCTTAGCATATCTGCCAGCAATAGAGAGGCCATTGGCGTTGGATGTTCAGCAATATCTGCCAGCTTAGCATATTCTCTAAACGTTATGGTTATAATCAACTTCAGCCCTAAATTTACATGGTGTTTCTCCACACTCTTCTTCCTCCAAAACTCCACAACAATGGTAGTAAGACATGCAACCCAAAACAATTACAACCCAGTCCATTTTCAGTGATTGACTTCAACCTAGGGCTCACATTATGCATAAAATGAGTTTCCAAGGATTCTTAGGAAAAGAATGCACGAAAGAGGGTGGTGACTTACCTTGCATGTGGAATATCTCAGCCCTTCTCCTTGGTCTTTCAACTTCTAGGTCTTACTCTCAATTAGGGCTTGAAAGAGGGGAAAATTAGCTAGGGCTTTTCTCCAATTCTTCAATTTCTAGATTCTTTCTCCAATTTAGAACTTGAAAGGAGAAGAAATTGGTTAAAGTTGTGTAGGACTTAAGAAGGAGTCGCAGGTGGGTCTTCTTCTGGGTTTGAGTTTCAGAAAATGAAGAAAGAACTGGTTTAGGCGCCCTTTTTTAGGTCAGTCAATAAGTGATACACGTGTCTGATGCTTTCACATCTGCGACCGCATTTCCATCGCATAACCAACATGCGGTTCACATTTTGGACGCGAAACTTAGCCCAGAAATCTATCTCATTATGCGATGAAGAATGTCAGATTTGCGGTCCGCATTTCCAGTATGCGATCGCATACTGGCCACATTCTTGTCATGGATTTCTGTCAAAAAATCTGTTTCAGTCTGCGACACATCAGGTACATTATGTGGTTCGCATTTCAATAATGCGATCGCATTGTTGGCCGCATTTCTGGCACAGATCTTTGTCCAGAAATCTGCCTTGGTCTGCGATTTCGATGTTAGATTTGCGGCCCGCATGTGGCTTTTGCGGTAGCATATCCAACTTTGCGAAGCCCTTTGCTCTTTTCTTGACTTTTTGAACTATTTCCCGGGTTCTTAGGCTCTTATATGTAAACTATCTTACAGTGCAATCTAACGTACGAAATTACAGGTTGTAACAGTATATATATACATACACACGTAATATATATATATAATAGAGTATACTAGAGCGACCAAAATAGCGACCAACGTTGGTCGCTATTTTCAATTTTAAAATTTTTAGAGAAGCGACCAACGTTGGTCGCTATTGTTGGTCGCTTTTTGTAATTTACAGAAACAAAACCGGGGTTTCCCTTTATTTCGCCAAAATTTCCCAACTCTCTTATTTCACTAACCCTAATCCTATTCCCCCACCCCGCGCCACCCCGCGCCACCACGCCGCCACTACTGCTCGTCGCCGTCGCCGTCGTCGTCGCCGTCGCCGCCACTGCTGCTCGTCGCCGCCCGTTGCCGCGCCTATCTCTCTCCTTCTCCACCTATAAAAAATCAAGGTTAGAATTATAACCTTCAATCTTTGTTATTTTTAGTGTATGTGTTACAATATTTGATGTATTGTAGTTTATTGTTTCAATTCTTTGAACAATGTATTTTATTGAGGATTAGGGTTTATGAATTGAACTTTTAGTTTGTAAATTGAAATTTTAGGGCACGAATTGGACTTTTAATTTATGAATTGAACATTTTGGATATGAATTAAAATTTTTGTGTATGAATTGAACTTTTATGATATGAATTGAACTTTTAGTTTATGAATTGAACTTTTAGTTTGTAAATTGAAATTTTATGATACGAATTGGACTTTTAATTTATGAATTGAACCTTTAGTGTAAGAATTGAAATTTTAGTGTATGAATTGAACTTTTACAATATGAATTGAATTTTTAGTTTATGAATTGAACTTTTAGTTTGTAAATTAAAATTTTAGGATATGAATTGGAATTTTAGTTTACGAATTTAACCTTTTGGATATGAATTGAAATTTTAGTGTAAGAATTAAAATTTTAGTGTATGAATTGAACTTTTTGGATATGATTGAACTTTTAGTTTATGAATTAAACTTTTAGTTTATAAATTAAACTTTTAAGATATGAATTAACTTTTAGTTTGGAAATTAAAATTTTAGGATATGAAATTAATTAACTAGAAAAAGATAAGGATATGAATTAACTAAATTAATTTCCTCTTGTTTTATTTGTATAGATGGAACATCGTACTTGGATGTACAATAGGAATTATCCTAATCGACAGGGATTGAGGGAGGATTTTGTAGAAGGGGTGGATGACTTTATTAGACATGCAATGTCATTTCCACCATACCTAATTGAACGAGTAATTAGGTGCCCTTGTGTTAGGTGCGACTGTATGAAGTTTGGAAAACCGGATGAAGTTAAGCATCATCTTTATATAAGGGGGTTTATAGAAAACTACTTTGTGTGGACTAATCATGGAGAGATCGATGGTAGCCATGGGATATTTCATAACATGGTTGTGGGTGAAAGTAGTAGGTCGGTGGAGAATACAAGTGATTCTGGAATTCATCATATGGTTGCGGATGCTTTTGGGATGAATTTCGGGGGTATATCCAATGAAAATGTTGAACAAACTCCTAATGATGAGGCAAAACGTTTTTATGAACAATTAGAGGAAGCTAGTCGTCCACTACGTAACGGAAGTTCGCACTCTGAGTTGTCTGTTGCAGTTAGATTACTAAGTATGAAATCTGATTGGAATGTTTCTCAAGGAACCATGGACTCTTTCATTGACCTTATGCGTAAACTAGTTGACCGTGATGTCGAATTACCTGTTGATTTCTATTAGGCAAAGAGATTAGTTTCTAATTTAGGACTTTCGTCAATGAGAATTGATTGTTGTGAAGATGGTTGCATGTTATATTATAAAGATGATGCAGGTTTGGACAGTTGTAAATTTTGCGAAAAGCCTCGTTTCAAGAGGCTTTCCAGCGGGAAGATGGTCGCTATCAAGTCGATGCATTATTTACCTTTTATACCTAGGTTAAAGAGGTTATATGCGTTGATGAGTTCTGCTCCTCATATGAGATAGCACTTTGAAAATAGAAGACCACCCGGTGTTATGTGTCATCCTTCAGATGGAGAAGCTTGGAAGCACTTTGATAGGACATATCCAATTTTGCTAGTGAACCAAGGAACAGTCGATTAGGTCTGTGTGCGGATGGCTTCACGCCTTTTTCTGTATCTGCGACACCTTATTCATGTTGGCCTGTCTTTCTTACACCTTATAATCTACCACCAGAGTTGTGCATGACTAGTCCATACATATTCTTGAATTGTATTATCTCCGGTCCACGTAATCCGAAAAGCTTGATTGGTGTATATTTGCAACCTTTGGTTGATGAGCTAAAACAATTGTGGTACGATGGTGTTGAAACATACGACATATCAACCAAGCAAAATTTCAATTTGCGTGCTAATTTAATGTGGACAATTAACGATTTTCCTGCTTATGGAATGTTGTCTGGGTGGATGACTGCTGGGAAGCTAGCTTGTCCTTACTGCATGGAAAATAGTAAAGCGTTCACTTTGAAATATGGCCGAAAACAATCATGGTTTGATTGTCATCGTCAGTTCTTGCCTCCTGATCATGAGTTTAGAAGGATGAAAAATGCATTCAAAAAGAATAAAATGGAATGTGATTTTTCACCTCCGATACTTACAGGAGAGGAAATTTGGGAGAGGGTCCAAAACTTCAGTAAAGTTACTGAAGCTCCACCTTATAGATCCCGGATACGGTGTTACTCACAATTGGGTGAAAAGGAGTATATTTTGGGATTTGCCTTATTGGAAGGATAATCTTCTCCGTCACAACCTTGATGTCATGCATATTGAGAAGAACTATTTTGATAATTTGTTCAACACAGTGATGAATGTTAAAGGTAAGACAAAGGATAACGCAAAAGCTAGAATGGACTTACAAGAATATTGCAGGCAGTCTGAACTATACTTGCAGACAGCACACAATGGTAAGGTGTTCAAACCCAAAGCAAGTTACACATTCACTTTGGAGGAAAGACGGCAAATTTGTGATTGGGTAACGAAATTGAAGATGTCTGAGGGTTATGCATCGAATTTTGGGAGAAAAGTTGATATGGAGGTGGGGAAGTTGAGCCATTTTAAAAGTCATGACTGTCATGTTTTCATGGAGACCTTAGTGCCTATTGCATTTTGTGATTTTCCTAAAAGAATCTGGAAACCAATCACAGAGATTAGTCTATTTTTCAAAGACTTGTGTTCTTCCACATTAAGGGAAGAAAACCTACTCCGGATGGATCAGAACATTCGTGTCACTTCTTCTAAGATGGTAAAGATATTTCCATGTGAGTTTTTTGATGTGATGGAACACCTTCCAATCCACCTTGTACACGAGGCACGACTTGGAGGGCCTGTTCAATGCAGATGGATGTATCCCTTTGAGAGGTAATATTATATGTTTGATGTAATTTTCTGTTTTACTTTAATGTTCTTGGCTAACATGAAATTATGATAGGACAATTGGCAAATGCAAACAATTTGTTAAGCAGAGGAATATGGTTGAAGGATCTATATGCGAAGATTATCTTGCAAAGGAGACTGCTCATTTTTTCTCTTATTATTTTGAGAGTAATGTGCCATGTGCTAGGAATAGGCCCAACAGGCACACAGTCGACCTTAGGAATGATCCATTATATCCTCCTATGTCCATATTCAATCAACCATGCCGATGTTCTAAAGATGTTAGAAAGAGGAGTTTGAGTGCTATGGAGTTCAAGTCAGCTACACTTCACGTGT
>MCJB01050183.1:29925-77340 GCA_002018475.1 Nicotiana obtusifolia
CATGATGTTGTATATACGAGATTTGATACGTGGTTCAAACAATTTGTAAGTTTCTCCTTAAAATATTCTAACACTATGTAGGTAAACAATGTTTGGAAGTTATGCTAACATATGAATTTTTTTTAACAATATGTAGGTAAATGATCCAAATAATGGTGTAAATCAATTTTTGAAAGATATATCTTGGGGACCTGGGGTTGAGGTCAGAACAATGTCTAAGTACGTTGTGAATGGATATAAGTTCCATACCGAGTGTTGCTCTAAAAATAAAAATAGCAACAACAGTGGGGTGTGGGTTCAAGGTGGTGATGGCAACCAAGATGGAGATATTGATTATTATGGTGTGATCAAAGAAATAATAGAACTAGAATATACAGGTTGGCCATATAAGAAATTGATACTCTTTAGATGCAAGTGGTTTGACCCACACCTAACAAGAGGTATAAGAGTCCACAATCAGTAAAACATAATTGAGGTTAATCATACGAGGGAGTATGATCGTTATGATCCTTTCATAATTGCACATAATGTTAGGCAAGTGTATTATGCTCCTAATCCATTGCGGCGGAATAAGTCTGATTGGTAAAAACCAAGCCTGTGGGTAGGGTTGAAGTCGAGAATGTGTTAGATGTTGCATATCGAAACGATATCTCTACTGTTGACCAAATAGTGGACGAAGTTTTAGAAAATGATTTGGAACATCCTGAACACATATTGGAAGAAGTTGATATTTCTGAAGTAAGAATTACAGAAAACGAGGAAGAAGTATCAACTGATGAAGCTCAAACTACTGAGGAAGAAGAATTCTCGGACGAGGAACTATACGTCGATGAGCTTTAAACAGTTGGTTTCTTTAACAACTCTCGTTTATAGCTATTTTCTTTATATCTTTCAATCTAAATATGTATTATATTATGCAGATGACAGGCAAGGGTCGAGGTAACAATGATTTTAGTAGTTCTCGGGGTCGAGAAAAGACTAGGAAACCAAAGAGGAGGGTAGAAGATTATACTCCTACTTGTCCCGCCGTTTCAAAGTTGCCTATGCCTACGTCTTTTCCTCCAGCCCAGGGCTATTATGAGCTGCCACAGCATCACCAGCCCTACACCTTCGTGCAGACACCAGGTCTTTCTTCACAGGGCCATAGGATTGTACGTCCGACATACAGTCCAGCTGCCGTACATCCACGTGGATCTCAGCCATCTGCATCGCATGGGCCGCATCGATCCATGTCACATCCACATGGATCATAGGCATCAGTGTCGCAGCCACTCGGGTCACAACAATCATTGTCACGTCCCCCTGCGGCCCATACAGATATGTCGCAGTCACAGGGCTCGCAGCCATCTTCATCTGGGACTCCATCTATTACAGGCCTTCGCCTGCGAGACACTAGCTCTGACCCCCCTACACCTTCCACACATGCCTCTGATGTACATGGTTCGGACGGTGATCGTGATGATGACGAGGAGGTGCATCGTGATCAATATGGCAGGTTCATCATAGTCCCTGAGGGTGACGTGTAAGAGTTATTTGTTATTTTTACGTTTATTGTTTTGTACAGTTTTACTAAGATATTAATGTATTTTTTTTATTAAATTGCAGGTTCATCCCTAGTAATATTACTACAAGGATAATCACCCAAGCCACCAGAAAGCTATTAGATGGCCCTTATGCGACTTGGAGTGATTTTCCATTCTCGCTTAATGAGCAAATTTTCAATGAATTTAAGGTATAAATGTTCTTTTAAGCAGTACAATTATTTATATTTATGATATTTCCATCTAAATACTTAACTTTTGAAATACAGAGCAAGTATGCACGGGAACACCACTATAGCGCGGATGTAGCTGCTAATTTCCATCTCAAGGCTCGCAAGCGGTTGTCACATTGCTTTTCCAAAGCTAGAAAGTTGAACCAGAAGCCCTCCTGGTTTCTTAAGCATCTATGGGAGGATTTCCAAAGGCAATGGCTAACTGCAGAGTTCTTAAAGAAGAGCGAGAAAGGAAAGAAAGCTTGTGCTTCTGAGAAGGGAGGCTCCTTGCACACTGGAGGTGCGATCAGCCTCGGGATAATAAAGAGGAGAATTGTATGTAATTGCTTAATTTAATTTTAATTTTCGACGTATATCTACTCTGTTTCTTAACTAAAACTTATGATTTTTCAGGAGAAGAAGTTGGGGCGTCCGATGAGGCAAGATGAGTTATTCAAGGAGACTCATATTGTCAAGAAGAAGAAAAATTGGGATGAAGAAAGGTGAGTCGAGCGCCGAGCTTCGACTGTACATGTAAGTTTTCAATTTTCATTAAGTATTTTGATTTACTTTTATATAACTTTTGAAATACTAATTCAATGTAATTTTTCTTATAGGGTCGCTTCACAGCTGAGGTGGAGGAATTCATACGCAGCCAGCCACCATCTTCATCGGGCGACCCAATCGAACCGTCGGACGAGGATGCTGAAAGACTATGGACGCAGGCTGCTGGCAGTCCAAAATGGGAGAAGGTATACGGGCTTTCCACTAAGAAATTCCATCGCTATAAGTGTGGAATGCAAGGAATCAGGACTTCCGCGCAAGCTGAGCAACTTGGTGGGGAGAGCCTCTCCTTTGTGCGGGAGACTGTGGCAAAGCTCACAGCCGAGCTAGAAGCCTCCAAGGAAAGAGAAAGGATTAGAGATGCTCAGTACATTGGCATACAAAAGCAACTCAAATCTCTCCTGGCTTCTGGCACTTTTCCGATTCCCCGGTCTCGTGAGTCATCGCCAGAGGCTCGCCTTCCCCATGCTAGTTCCTCCCGTTATCATCCCTCCGGTCCTACACAACTACACTCTTTTCCATACCGTCTTCGTGATGAAACTTCATCAGACGATGACGATAATGATGTACAAACTAATCCTTGACTTGTAATAATAGTTAACTTATTTTGGTTAGCTTAATGTATAAGTTCTATTGAACTTTATAGTTTGTTACTTTTAATGTTGTTGTTGTTGTTGTTGTTGTTTTTTTTTATTGTTGTTGTTGTCGTTGTTGTTGTTTATTGTTGTTGTCGTTGTTGTTGTTGTTTATGGCATAAAAATGCCATAAACGAATTTGGTTTGTTGTTGTTATTGTTGTTGTTGTTGTCATCGTTGTTGTTGTCCGTTATGGCATAAAATGCCTGTTTAGGATTTTGGTAAGCTGGCAGGTGATGTAGCTGCCAAAACAGGCAGTTTCTGGAAAAAATGAACCAAGAAAAGCGACCAACGTTGGTCTCTAGTTGGTCGCTTTTCACTGAAAAAAAATAATTTTCTGGGAAATAGCGACCAATGTTGGTCGCTATTTAACCCAGATTTTTAAACTCTGCAAATATAGCGAACAACGTTGGTCGCTTATCATAAAAAAAAAATTGTTCTTCAAGATAGCGACCAAGGTTGGTCACTATTTAACCCTGATTTTTAAACTCTGCAAATATAGTGACCAACGTTGGTCGCTTATCATTAAAAAAAAAAATTGTTCTTCAAGATAGCGACCAAGGTTGGTCGCTTAATTAAAAAAAAAATCATAAAATTAATTATATAGCTACCAAAGTTGGTCATAATTTTTCAGATTATAATAAATAAAAAAAATCGTCATTTATATGTCGAGACCAACTTTGGTGGCCAATTTAGCGACCAAAGTTGGTCTCTATTTGCTCTACCCGGAATATTTGGTCCTTTTACCTTAGAGACCAATTGGCGACCAACTTTGGTCCCTAAGGTAAAGGGACCAGCTTAATATGGACCAGGCCTGTTTGATCGCTTTTTGGTCGCTTTTGGTCAAAAGGAGACCAACTTTGATCGCTTTTTGTGATTGTTTTTTTCCGGATTTCTAGTAGTGGGTGATGTCTCTCTTACGTATTCTGCGTCAAAGCACGCAGTAGTTGGGCTTGCCAAGAATTTGGGTGTAGAATTAGGACAATATGGAATTAGAGTAAATTGTGTTTCTCCATTTGGTGTGGCAACTCCAACATTGCTAAATTGTTTGGGTATTTAGGAGAAGGAAAAGGCCGAAGAATTTGTGTCTGAAATTGCAAATCTCAAAGGAACAATGTTGGAGGCTGAGGATGTTGCAGAAGCGGCATTGTATCTTGCTAGTGATGAATCTAAGTACATAAGTGGGATGAATATTGTGATTGATGGTGGATATAGTACTACCAATATTGCTCTCAAAGAAGGTATTATAAGGAGGATGACATCTTGATCAATGAATTAGTTCTCTATTTAGATAAAAAATTGGGGCGTTTTGTCTTTACATGTTGTTTGGATGGTGGTTACATATTGTATCGTTTATTAAAAATAAAAAATAAAAAAGTAGCATGGTGCACAAGGCATTTTATATCCTAAAAGGTGTGATATAGACAGCTTAATTAAGTGCAATCATTAGTGGCTGTTTCTACTGCTCGAACCCATATGCTCGAACCCATAAGGTCGTGATCTATAAGTCACACAGAAATAACTTTACCTTTGTTCTAAGGCCCCATCCCATATTGTATTGTTATTTTAAATATTTCTTAAAATTTATTGTACTGTATTATTAAATCTATTGTCATGTAATAATGAAACAATCATTTCATGTGACGATCAATTTGGTATAATGGGCTCCTTATGTTATTTTTCTTTCCGATCATGCCTTTTCATGTTATTTCATAATGCTATTTTATTCTTTATCCTAATTTTCTATTTAATTTCACCTATACCCTATAAGACATCTATACGTCATAATTTTTATTCTTTTGCTGCTACCTTTTTCTTTCTATCCATTTAATCATTCTCATGAATTCATAGTAATGTTCTCCATGTGAAAGAATTTGCAGAGGCATAAATAATTTGAGCGTTGATACTATCACATAATGGTGCGTAGCCAAGTCTAGTCTGAACTTTAGTTTGCAGTACAATTATTGTACATTGTAAAGCGTTAGAGATATGGTCATTTAGTCCTTATACTCCATATATAAGTAACTTTTGTTAATGTGTTTTATGCCTTATTTTGCAATACTATAAAAAATTGTGCTGTAATCGTCTCCTCATAATTTTAGTAGTGTAAAGATCCAACCCCTTGTTTTGCATATTTGCATTCCAATTTGAGTTATGGATTTCTTTATCTGTCGATTTGAAATTGTTTGTGACTTGTATGGATGGTTTGAAATACATAAGCTCGGACGTTTTTTGGGATAGTTAGAATATAGCAAACTTTTACAGGAATTTCAGATTCATCTAAAATAATTCGAGTTTTGGTTAATATTATTGTTTATTCATATCGTTAAAAATTGTCGTTCTAACTACCATAAACTAAATTTGAGAAAACATGGAAAAAAAATTCAATGTTTTGATTAAAAAAGGTAGTAATTGTTATTGTGAGAACTATCAAACAACTTTAAATCGTCACAATAAAGTAAGTTTATAACTCAAATTGGGATAGGTAACTTTTTCTTTTGTGTAAGTGGAATAGGAATAGGTAACTTTTATTGTGAAAAAACTATCAAACAAACCAAAAACTTGAAAATTCAAGAACAATCAAACCAACACTATAATTAAAAAAGTTGGCCAAAAAATTATTCACCTTGTTTTCGCTCCAATGATTTTTCATTATTAATTTTTTGGTTGCTGAAATATACTATAGTAATAGTTATAGAAACTGCTGAAATCAAAGTCGTCTTTTAGTGCAAGTTTAACATATATCGCCGATTCCGCAAATCTAATCAACAGCTCAACAAAGAAAATTTTATTCAGCCAGTTCATGATTTTAGATTTTAGATCTTACCTATATCTAAAAGTCAACTATTTAGTAATAAATTTTGCTCAATTCATCGGAAACAGTACGCATGCAAGCAAACAGTATCGAAGAAGAAGGAGAGGAGAAATGGAAAGATATTGAAATGAGATAAAAGAGAAGAGCTGAAGTTATTTTCTTATGTCTTTATTACGCGTGAGTGGTCCCCTTTTATAGATCACTTAATCGACTCCAATTAACCCCTCATTTTTATTTACACCTTAGTCCCTCAACTAGTTACAAGTGCATCTCAGTCTAATATATATAACAATACTTCCCTTCAAGTTGGGAGGTGAAACACATTGAAAACACCAAGCTTGGACAAGAGGAAATGGTGCTGGGATGAACCCAAACCTTGAGGTCAGCCAACTGCAAACTGGTAGAAATGTATTGTGGTGCCAACTCTCCATTCTTGATCTTCTCTCGAACAAAATGAAAATCGATCTCGATGTGTTTAGTGCGTTCATGGAATATAGGATTAGCAACTATTTGCAAGGCTGCCTTACTATCACTATGTAAAAACACTGGCTGCTGAACATGGACCTGCAGTTCCTTAAGCAATCCTAAGAACCATGTGATTTTTGCAGTTGCTGCTACTAAACTCATGTACTCAGCTTCAGCTGAGCTTCGACTGACAGTTTTTGCTTTTTCAACTTCCATGAAAGTAAAGAATATCCCAGCTTGATGACATAACCTATGACAGACCTCCCGGTATTAGGACAGAAGGCCCAGTCTAAATCACAATAAGCAGATAATGTATCTATAGGCCCTGTACTCAGCAAAATACCAAGGCCTGGTGCTCCCTTTACATATATCACTACTCGCAATGCTGCATCCCAGTGAGATTGTTTGGGATGTTGCATAAACTGATTGAGTACCTGGACTGCAAAACTGAGATCTGTTCTGGTGATGGTCAAGTAGAGCAACTTGCCAATGAGACTTTGATAGCTCCCTATGTCCTCTAATTCTTCATACCCAATTTACCCCTACATGTTTGTCATATTCAATAGTGGTTAACTTCTTGTTAAGCTCTATTGGAGTGGAGATTGATTTACCTCCTACAAGCCCAACTTCTGATATCAACTGAAGGGCTACTTCCTCTGTGCGAGCAGGTTCCCTTTCTTTGATCTTAGAACCTCAATACCAAAAAAATATCTCAATTCCCCTAAAATACTTAATTTTAAAGGAATTGTGTAGTGTCTGTTTGGCTTCATCTATCAGTTCTGCATTGCTCTCAGTAATAAGCAAGTCACCCACATACACTAAGATAACAACAATGTTACATTTTGTATTCTTAGTGAAGAGTGAATGGTCAGAAGCACTCTGATGATACCTGCTTCCACCAAAGCCTCAGTCAATTTGATGTTCCATAGCCTTAAGGCTTGCTTAAGACCATATAGTGATTTAAGTAATTTGCATACCTTATACTCCCCTTGTTTCTAGAAACCTTGAGGCAGATCCATGTAAACATCTTCATAAAGATCCCCCTGCAAAAAAACATTATTGACATCCATTTGCAACAGATTCCATCCTCTAGAGGCTGCTGCTATGCTTATGATTGTTTTCACAATAACCATTTTAGCTACAGGAGAGAAGGTCTCATGATAGTCCAACCCTTCTTGCTGTGTATAACCCTTTGCTACCAGCTAAGCCTAGTATCTCTCTATTTTCCCATTTGCCTTATACTTTATCTTAAACACCCATTTGGATCCTATGGCCTTTTTCCTGCAGGTAGATCAACAATTTCCCATGTTGCATTGTCTTCAAGAGCTTTAATCTCTTGTGACATTACTTCTACCTAATTTTTGGCCTGGCAAGCTTCCTTGAAACTCTTTGGTTCAACTGTTGTTGAGAACACACCCAGATAGGCCTTGTAGTTTGCTGACAGATGAGAGTAGGACACAGTGTTTGAGATACAATGAGGATGATTTTGAGTGTTTAAGGGTGTAATAGTCCTTCAGCCATATGGAAGGTCTTGAAATCCTGTTAGATTTCCTGACACCAGTTTCTTTTGTAGGTACTTGCTCAATATGTGGTTGACTTATGTCTGGGTCTGTGGCTGTTGCACTCCAACTGATTCTACAGACTGGGGCATAGTAGAAATATTAGCTGAATCCACTGTGGTCTCAATTGGTTCCATTGTTTGAGTGTCTGCTGCAACCGTTTGTTCCATAACTGGTGTAGGTGAAACATGATCATGGGCAGGCTCAATTGGAGTGGTGGATAAGTTCGATTCTTCAGTGGTTGCCCGCTCCTCATTAGAAGAAGCCTGCACCAACTGTTCAGGTGGAAGTTCATATGTCCCACCAGGAGGTTCATCACATGGAAATAGGTATTCAGTGATTTGAGTTCCTTCCTTGAAAGGAAACACTTGTTCCCTGAATGAGACATCTCTACTAATAAACACTCTTCTGCTATATAAATCATACAACTTGTACCCGTTTTGTATTTCTGAGTATCCTATAAGGACTGACTTTCTTGCTCTTGGAGCAAATTTATCACCTCCAGGCAGCACTTCTTTGCTGGTTTATTATGTAGTACTTCATATGGACACTTCCCTTGCAGCACTTCTGTAGGCAGCTTATTTATCAAATATGCTGCTGTTCTAACAGTCACCCCAGAATCTCATTGGCACTAAACTTTGGAACATAGTGCCCTTTTAACTTCTAGGATGTGTCTATATTTTCATTCAACTGTGGTTTGTTGGGGTGTATATGGACAGCTACTCTGATGTATAATTCCCAAAGATGTCAATAAATCATTGCAATAAGAATTAAATAACTCACTACCATTATCTGACCTCAACACTTTCACAGTCATACCAAATTAATTTCTTATCATAGCAAGAAGGTTTTTCATTACAACCAACACTTCACATTTTGATTGAATCAAACATATCCAGGTATATCTACTGTAGTCATTCATAATGGTGACAAAATAATACTTTCTATCATATGTATCCTCTCTATGGGGTCTCAAAATATCTAGATGAACAAGTTGAAAAGAACTAATAGAGCTCGTGTTGCTTGAAGGAAACTTTAACCTACACTGTCTAGCTAATGGACAAACATGGTAATTTTCTTGCACCTACATATCCACCTTATTCTTTATCTCTAGAATATGCTGCATTGAACTTAATGATGCATATCCTAACCTCAAGTGCCAGAGTTTACTTTTTGCTCCTTTGTTCATCAAGAAACTAGTTGCAGCTACAGTTATGTTCTCCTTTAGAAGATACAATCCATTGTTTTCTCTACCAATCCCCATCACCATGCCACTGTAGAGATCCTGAAACATGCAGAAATCAGGAAAGAATGTGACTGAGCAACTGAGATCTCTGGTGAGTTTGGATACTGGCAACAGATTGAATTTAAAATCTGGTACATATAAGACATTTTTGACTGTCTTATTCTCTAGTATAGATGCTTCTCCAGTATGTATTGTTTGTGCCTTATTTCCTATAGGTAACTGCACTTCATTCCTTCCATGATCATCAGTTCTTATTTCTTGTAGGTAACAGCACTTCATTTATGATCGCTGCTCTAATACCATGATAAATTCTGCTCTATTCATCAGAAACAGTACGCATACAAGCAAACAATATGGAAGAAGCAGGAGAGGAGAAATGGAAAGATGTAGAAATGAGATGAAGGAGAAGAGCTGAAATTATTTTCTTATGTCTGTATTATACGTGAGTGGTCCTCTTTTATAGACCACTTAATCGACTCCAACTAACCCCTCATTCCTATTTACACTTTAGTCCCTCAACTAGTTACAAGTGTATCTCAGTCTAGTATATACAACAATATTTAGAATGTGCGCTGATTTTTTGATTATTTACAAATTTGGAAGAGTTTAAAAGAAGAAAAGGAAAAAAAAAATTGAGGAGAGAGCACGATAAATAAATCAAAAGAAAAAAATCATTTAGAAAAGAAGAAATTGGGTAATTTTGATGGATGATTACTTAATTTCACCTTATTGTACGATCACTAAGCTATATTTCGTAATGGAAAAAAACTTAATTTTACCTAAATATCACAAAAATCATAAAAATATATCGCTCAACTTGGGCGGGCACGGGCGGTCTGGTGTCCGAGCCGATTGGTCAGACGACGACTACTTCACTTATTATTTTAGTATTAGCCGCCTATCCCGGAATGGAATGGGATGGAATAGAAAGAACGCGAAGCGCTAGCGCTACAGGGTCGGTTTTTTTGGGGGGATAGGCTAGGTTTACATTTTTACCCAATCTGGGTCATAAAATAAAAAAAGAAAAAGCAGACAGGAACAGTTTGATTCTTTAAACAAGCAGGTTTTGGCTTACCTAAGTATCTAAAGAAAATTTTGTACATTGCTTTAGTATCACCAAACCGTCTGGAGACAATTACTTCAAAAGTGTATCTGATTAACTCTTGTTTATAATCCTCAACAATAACATACTCAGTATGATCCTATAAGTGAGGCCTGGGGAAGAATAGGATATACGCAACATTAATCTTACCTTATGTGAGATAAAAAAATTATTTCTAATAGACTTTCGGCTAAAGAAAAATATTTTCAAAATATATTTGAAATACAAGAATAAAAAATTATTTGATAAAGATATCGAAGAAAAGAAAAATATTAACAGCAAAATAGTTGTTTATGATCCTCCAAAAAAAATATTTTCTGTGCAATACGTTTATGAAAGTCTATATGTATAAGTTGCTGGCAACCAATCTGTATAATTATACTACTCCTGTTATATGATATTGTCAACCAATCTGTTTAATTTAAACACACATCTGTAGTCCATTATCACACGGAAAACATTTATTAATGATTGGGATTCACGTAAATGCTTCTTGTCTGCTGTAACTAAGAAATTACTAGTTCGAAGTCAGTTTAAAGATTAAGATATTGAAAGACAAGGATGTGGAACATGTAAATATAATAAAATTATTTTGTTGCTCAGCTGTTCTTCAATATTTATTAGTTTTGGAGCAATAATAAAGTTATCTTCGTATGACTTATAGGTCACAAATTCGAGCAGTGAAAGTAATCACTAATACTTGCATTAGAATAGGTTGTTTGCATCACATTCCTTAGAGTACTGACACATGTGTAAATACAGAATATTTTGTGCACCGGGCTGCCCTTTTCATTTTCAAACTCCAACGCCTCTGTATATATATGTAGAAGGAGATCCCCTGCTAGTAGCTCACAGAAAGAGAGCTAAAATGGCCACATCTAGGATTCTTTCGGTATCTCAAAAGATCATTAATCCTTCTTTCTGTATAGGCCAAAATCTGCTCTAAGGATATTTAGTGTAATATGGCATTAAGGAAGGAGTCGATTGAGGTCGACCAGAAAACAGCAAAATTCGTGGCCGAGATGTCAACCGTGATCGAGGTCGAGCATTGTGTGAAGAACAGTAGCGACTAGTTTTCAAAAAAGGATATACAGAGAATATTCTAATGAATATTCTCTACATTTGTACTATTAGGATTTGCTAGGGATATGTGTCAAATATATAAGTGGAAAAGAAAAGGAAGAAAGGCATGTAATATTCATTTGATAAGAACACTTTTCAAAAGAAGATTCTCTCCCTCTTGTAAAAATACAAAGATTACCTTTTGATAAAGATTCTTGCTCATAGTATTCCATACCTTTCCACCAGATCCGAGGATTGTTTGAATAAATCTCGGATCTTTCTGTCACTCATCATTGTCAGGAGTAACACTGGTCTAATCCATCTATTATTGGGTGAATCATTCTCCCTATTTACTTAAATGCCATATATTTGTATTTATTGTTAGTTACACCTCCATTATTGCTCATACGTTAAGAATATTTTGCATTTATTGTCATCAATCATTTACTGGATCTGTCCTCATTTCCCACATGTGTTCAAGATTTGTATCTAGAGTTATTATCCTTAACTAGATTTAACCCATTATTACATAAATTTAATAGTTTAGCCGAAAGTTATATTTTTTTGTCAAACAATTTGGTGCCACCTGTGGAGATTTTCTAGCTAAGTCTTTTAGTTTCTTCTAGATCTACAATCGACACTGGTTACTGACGTAAAAAAAAAACAAAACAAAAAACAAGTCCTTTTTTCTCTCTACATGCATAGATCTAACATGGCAGGTAACAGAGAATAAAGAACGAGAATAATGAGTGACCTCCCAACCAACTTCATGAACATAATCTACGAAAGCTCTGAAGCAGTGGACGAGCACACAACGCCCAATGCCTCTCCTAAGAGAGGTGGATCACCTCCTCCTTACTGCAGCATCACAAAATCTCTTGGTAAGACAGCCTCCACATCCGTGCGAGAGGAGGCACCACCAGCGATAAAGAAGCTCTCTGAGGCCTGGCTGACTGATACACTGACCAACGTCCTCCACAAGCCCGTTCAGGATGCGACTGCAATAAACGCGAGAACCTGTGCTACACCAAAAGTGGAGGAGCAACATGATTGACCTCTTCCTCCCATGACGACAGGTATTACTCACAATGTTGTTCACGATGCAGGCGACGACGCTCTCACAGCCATTTTGAAAAGGATGGAAGAAATGGAAAACGAGAACAAGGCACTTCGTGATCAAATGAGAGAACACTAAGAAAGGGTTGATAAAATACCGGGCGCTCCTAAGCTATTGCTGAAGAGAGATACCGGTCGGTTCGTCGAGCATCCTACAGTGATAGCGCTGCCCCATATGCCATACCAAAGACCTTTAAAATGCCGCCCTATCTGAAAATATATGATGGCACAACCGACCCCGAGGATCATGTGACCCATTACGCCACCGCCGTGAAAGAATGACCTCGCCAAGGAACAAGTATCCTCCATTTTGCTAAAGAAATTCGGCAAAACCCTCATGGGAGGTGCATTAACCTGGTATTCGTAATTTCCTGCACATTCCATCGAAACCTTTGAGGAAATGGCCGATAAGTTCTTGACGGCCCAGGGCCAAGAAGGCCGAGGAAAGATTAAATGACATCTTTGCTATCAAACAGTCTCCGGGAAAGGGGCTGAGAGACTTACCTCGCCCGTTTTAACCGGGTAAGAATGACCTTGCCCAATGTATCGAAAGGAATGGCGGTAGCTACTTTTCAAAACGAGCTGAGTAGAAATGGTTCAAGGGCGACAAGAAAATTATTAAGTCGGATTATGAAGTATCCCCTAATAACTTGGGACGAAATACATAATGCATATTGTGCAGAAATCCGAGCAGACGAAGACGACCTCACTGACCCATCGACTGACCTCGGTACAAGTAGAATCCAGAAAAGATCAAAGAAATGATATCAGAAGAGATCTCGTGGCCTCATGACCAAACCGGGAACGACATCTCCCATATGTCAGAACTACCGTTGTGCCCTCATCTCGCCATGAAGAAGGCCCATCCAGATCAAGAGCAGGGACTCACCAGAATGAGAGAGGTATGCCCTTTTTACTATCCGCTCACAATTTTTCCGTGTCACCTACAGAGATCGTCTACGCCTTGGAGAAGCTCGGATCGAAGGTAAAATGGCCACAAAAGATGAGGTCGGACCTGAATACCAAAAAATCTAACGCTCTCTGTGAGTTCCATCAAGAGCGAGGACACAAAATCGAATATTGCATTGCCCTAAGACAGGAGGACGTAAACATGCTGCGACAGGGACACCTTAAAGAATTGCTGAGCGATTGGGGAAGGGTCAACTTTGCCAGGGGACGTGAACAATATCAAGGGCTGCCAAAACCGCCCTCGCCAGCCGGCACCATCCACATGATCATCGGTGGCAGGGACGACGCTTCCATCAACAGTGTGAAGTTCACCAACACCCACAAGCTCAAATGGTCGATCACCCACGAACGGTATGATGAACTCGAAGAAAGTATCATCTTCGATAAGTCAGATACCAACGGTTTGGTTTTCCCTCACTATGATGCCTTCGTTATTACTTTACGAATTTTAGATACCGATGAAGACGAATTATGGTAGACTATGGGAGCGGCGTGTGTATTATCCATCCTCAAGTATTCGCACAAATGAAACTCGAGGACAAGATAGTGCCACGCTGCATCACACTAACAGGCTTTAATAATGTAGTTGAGCGAACATCTGGTGAGATTACACTCCCGTCCTCGCGGGTGGCCTCACTCTGGAGACCATATTCCATATCATGGACCAGGACACGGCATACAACGCCATCATAGGGCAACCATGGATACACACCATGAGAGCTATCCCCTCCAGCTTGTACCAAATCATCAAATTCCCAGCTCCATGGGGGATATTCAGTATACGAGGAGAGCAACGCATACCTAGGAATGCTACCGCATCGCTGCACGACGACCCAACAAACAAAGGATAAAGAAAAAGAGGTATAGCAAACAACAGAGTCGAGGTCGGTAAGCGATGGCAGCAAGGATGTCATCAGAACCCCAATATGGTCAAGGCCGCAGGATCGACCATAGAGGACATCGACCCAGTCCAACTAGACAGCAACGACCACAATAAGAAAGCTTACATCGGCTGCAAACTTCAGGAACCGGGTAATTTAACTACTAACACGGACTTGTTTGCCTAGCCATGCAGTTATGCCAGGTATCCCAAAGGAGATCGCCATGCACAAATTGAACGTCCATCCACTCTACCCCCTGGTGAGGCAGGTTCGGCATAAGTTCAACTCCGCAATCAATGACACAGTGCGCGAAGAAGTGGAAAATTGGAAAATGGCTCCGTTAGAGAGTCGAAGCACCCCCAATGGGTCGCCAACGTAGTCACGGTGAAAAAAAAGAACGGCAAGTGGCGGATATGCGTACATTTCACTGACCTGAACAAAGCTTGCCCCAAGGATTCATTTCCATTACCTCATATCGACCAACTTATTGACGCAACAGCCAGGAACGAGTTGCTAAGTTTCTTGGATGCCTACTCGGGCTATAATCAGATCCTAATTGAGGAAGAGGACCAGGAAAAGACCACCTTCATCACCCACCAGGGGACGTACTGCTATAGGTTCATGCCTTTCGGACTGAAAAAAGCGGTGGCAACTTACCAAAGGTTGGTGATGAAAATTTTCAAAGAACAACTCGGAAAAATGATGGAAGTCTACATCGACGACATGCTGGTCAAAACCAAAAGGAAAGAAGATCACATCGGCCACTTGAGAGAAGCCTTCGGCATACTCAGGCAATACGGCATGAAATTGAACCCCTAAAAATGTGCATTCGGTGTGGCCTCAGGGAAGTTCTTGGGTTTCCTAGTGTCGCAGCGAGGTATCGATGTCAATCCCGACCAAATCAAGGCCATCGAAAGAATACCAGAGCACTTGACCACCAAAAAGCAGGTCCAAAGATTGACTGGCCGTATCTATGCCCTTTCGAGGTTCATCTCACGATCCTCCAATAGGTGCATAATTTCTTCAGCGTACTCAAAAAGGAGAACGACCTCAAATGGACCCCCGATTACGTCCAAGCCCTGAAGGAGTTAAAGGTGTACTTTTCCTCGCCACTGTTGCTCTCAAAACCAGAACCGGGATAACTCCTCCTCGTCTATCTCACCGTGTCCGAAGTATCTGTGAACGCAGTCCTGGTTCAAGAAAATAAAGATACGGAATCTCCTATCTATTACATTAGCAAAACACTAGTCGATGCCGAGACAAGATACCCCCATCTTGAAAAACTAGCTCTGGCCTTGGTCGTAGCTTCACGAAAGCTTATACTGTATTTCCAATGTCGCCCCATCTCGGTCGTCACGACTTTTCCTTTAAGAAGCATTTTACACAAACCCGAGCTATTGGGCAGGTTGGCCAAATAGGCCAATGAACTGAGCGAGCATGATATTACATATCGGCCCCGAACGGCGATAAAGTCATAGGTCCTCATAGACTTCGTCGTCGACTTTAGTGCAAGAATAATGCCCGAAGTCGAAAAAGAAGCCGTCCACACTTCTCCCCAAACACAAGATCTCTGGGTCCTGCACACCGATGGCGCGTCTAACGCGTCAGGATCCGGGCTGGGACTCGTGCTCGAGGTCCCAACAGGAGAAGTGATTCGCTAGTCCATAAGTTGCCCGGACATGACTAACAACGAGGCTGAGTATGAGGCCGTAATTGCAGGACTGAAACTAGCACTCAAATACGGGGCGAAGCGGCTAATATTGCGCTGCGATTATCAACTCGTGGTCAACCAAGTCACAGGGACTTTCCAAATCAAGGAGCAAAGGTTACAAAAGTACCACACCAAAATCTGCAAGCTACTACCCAAGTTCGACGAATGTCAACTCGACCAGATCCTCGAGCACAGAACACCGAGGCGAACGGTCTCGCGAAATCAGCCGCAACTACCAAAAACATTGCAACTAGAGAAAGAAATGTGGTTCACCTCCTCAACTCGTCGATAGATCAAATCAAGGTAAGAACCATAAACCTGACTTGGGACTGGCGCAACCGTATTATTACATATTTTCAGGATGGCGTACTCCCCAACGATAAAAAAGAGGCCAAAAAGCTGCGAATGCTAGCAGCCAGATACAACATCATTCACAACAACCTATGCAAAAGGACATTTGGTGGGCCTTTGGTGAAATGCTTAGCTCCCAGATCAGACGCGGCGCGTCCTCGAAGTACACGAAGGCCACTATAGAGCTAACTCCGCCAATCGAGCTCTCAGATGCCTCATATGGGCAGGGTATTACTGGCCCACTATGAAAAAGGAGGTCGCGGACTTCGTGAAAAAATGCGAGCAATGCCAGAAATACGCCCCAATGATCCACCAAGCAGACGAACACCTACACTCAGCAGCTTCCCCTTGTCCGTTCATCAAATAGGGAATAGACATCGTGGGCCCCCTCCCGGCAGGACGAGGTAACATACGATTTCTCTTGATTTTAACTGACTATTTCTCTAAATGGGTGGAAGCAGGAGCATTCAACCAAATACGCGAACAGGAAGTGATCGCCTTTCATATGGAAAAACATCATATGCCGTTTCAGTCTCCCTAAAGAAATCAGCTGCGACAACGGACCCCAATTAGCAGGAAAGAAGGTCTCCGACTTTTTTGAAAAATGGCACATCAAAAGAATACTCTCAACGCCTTACCACCCTGCGGAAAACGGGCAAACGGAATCCTCCAACAAGTCAATACTAAACATCATGAAGAAGAAACTGGAAGACGCCAAGGGACTGTGGTCGAAAATGTTACCAGAAGTACTCTGGGCCTACCAAACATACGCCAAAGAAGAGCACAAGAGAAACACCATACTCGTTAGTTTATGGGACTGGTGCAGTAATACCGGCCGAGGTCAGGGAGCCCAGCTTAAGGTACTCCCACGAAAGCGGATCCCAAAACGATGACAGTAGAATGCAGGAACTCGACGAAGTCGAGGAACGAAGAGAAATGGCCTACGTACTAATGGTCGCCCGAAAGCAACAAGAAGAATGCTATTATAACAAAAAGGCAAAAATCAGGTCAGTTAAAG
This sequence comes from Nicotiana obtusifolia, assembly GCA_002018475.1. Taxonomy (NCBI): domain Eukaryota; kingdom Viridiplantae; phylum Streptophyta; class Magnoliopsida; order Solanales; family Solanaceae; genus Nicotiana; species Nicotiana obtusifolia. Next base: position 47,173 of record MCJB01050183.1, read on the forward strand.
TCGGGGAATACGTGCTTAAAGCTAAAACACAAGCAAACAAAGACCCACGAGAAGGCAAACTAGGAACAAACTGGGACGGCCCCTACAAAATCACGGCGATGGCAAACAAAAGGTCATTCACACTAGAAACAATGGAAGGGAAACGACTACCAAACAACTGGAATATTACACACCTCAAGTACTTCAACTTTTAAGAAAAAACATCCTCCAAGTCGTACTTTTTTTCTCTCACTCGAGTTTTGTCCCAATTGGGTTTTCTCAAGAAGGTTTTTAACGAGGCGTCGAAGGGGACACTTCAAGTTAAATACAAAGGAACGGAGGCACAAAACGACTAGTTCATTGCACGATCTCTCAATATGCTTCTCCAGGTCGACCAATGAAGGGACTAAATAGACTGAGACTGGAATGCCAGCCAACACTAGTTAGACTGGGACTGGAATGCTAGCCCAAAAAATATGTAAATTTCTCCAAAAGTATATAAACAAAGCACAAATACATGAAGTTTACCCATGTTTTTGTCAAATATACAGCCAAAGCAACGTTGCCTCGATGCCTATACGGCCCACGGTCATAACTAAATGAAGGTTACATTCGACCTTGTTTGAATCAACACCTCGTCGGCCCTCGGCCATAGCCAAATATAGGTTATATTCGACCTAGTTCGAATCAACACCTATATGGCCCATGGTCATAACTAAATGAAGGTTATATTCGACCTCGTTCGAATCAACCCCTCGTCAGCCCTCGGCCATAACTAAATATAGGTTATATTCAACACCTATACGGCCCATGGCCATAACTAAATGAAGGTTACAGTCGGCCTCCTTCGAATCAACGCCTCGTCAGTCCTCGGCCATAAATAAATATAAGTTATATTCGACCTCGTTCAATTCAACACCCATTCGGCCCACGGCCATGACTAAACGTACAATGAGTTCGACCTCGTTCGATCCAACACCTAGGTGTTGATTCAACCCCGTTCAACCTACTTGAGCAAAGTTATTATGACTAAGGCAACAAAGCAACAAAATCAAAAAAAAACTCAAACACGAAATAGAAAAAAAAGAATTAGGTACGAGTAACAAAACTAGAATTTCATACTTAGAATATTTTTTACAAAGGCTCGAAAAGACGCCCACAAAACTAAAAGTCTGCGTATAAATAAAAAAAATAACTAATCGCCGCCCGGCCCAGCAGCGCCATCATCTTGATCGCCTAGGTTATCCCTGTATGCCTCTCTGCCATCGCCATCGCCATCGCCATCACCGTCGCCGTCGCCGTCGCCATCAGGATACTCATCCTCGTACCAGGCATCCTGTTCAATCAGATCCATGCCCGCTTCCTCCTCGCTATCACCGGCCTCCGGTGTAGCGAGATCATAGCCACAAGCAACCCGAGCTCCACGTGTCTTAACATGAGCATCCTTGAAGTCGGCTTTTGAAACAGTTCCCGCCCCCATCAGATCTCTAAATATATCCAGATGGGCCTCGGCAATCCACTCCTCGTACAAATCCTGCGGAAAAGGAAAAGCAGAAGTACGGGAAGAAGATGGCTGAGCCAATAACTGTGCCTTCTCGGCCTCGAGAGCAACAACTCGATCACATAGGCCTGAAGCCTCTTTTTCCAGCTCCCCTTATTCGTTCATCAAGACACTCCTCTCTGAGCCTGGCCGTCTCTAGAGCACTCTCCCGCTCAGAACGAAAAATGCGAATCACGATCTCCAAAGCCTCCGCTTTCCTCGCAGCCCCTAATCGGCCAACTTCGCCTTCTCCAAATCACTGCCTTCTCAGTGACCTCGCCGCTCAAAGTGTCCGCTTTGAGTTGACACTCCTCGAGCTCGGCGCGCAACGAGACCACTCGAGCTTGAAGATCGGCACATTGGACCTCAATCCTCATGCTCACCTCAAGCTCTTCTTTTTTATCCCTTTACGCCCACTCAAGAACGCTACATTTTCCAATGACTCTTATCAACTCGTCATCCTTCTCCTTCAGTTCGTCTCGAAGAGACTGGAAATTGCCGCTCTCCCCGAATCGTCTACGGATCTTGCAGCGTTTGTTACGGTATTCACGATATTTCTGCTCCTTCTTCTGAAAAATGGCCTTACGCCTCTCCTCTCGTCCTTTGCTCTCAATCTCCAAAATCACAGTCTAAAAGAAAGAGAAACAGAAAATGAAGAGTAAGAACGAAACTGTGAACTCGACATATAAAAACAAAGAGAGATCGAAAAGCTTACCCTAAGAGAGAGGCCGACTATGCTCCTAGATAAAGGCGTCCTTAAGCTTCTCAAGGGTTTGCCCTCTACATCAGAACAGAGGGGACCAAGAAGGGACCACGTCCTCCGTGTCAACCAGCAAATCCCGATCCATGGGATCGCAATAATCCGTGTGGTTCTCTCCAACCTCACCTCAAGTCGGGTAAGTCCTTCCCCCATCATCCTCACTTCCTCGGCATCCATATCGGAGCCCGTCTCATAACCTTCCTCGGCTACGCTTTTTCCTTTTATGTCGACCCTGGAAGAAGGATCCTCGGCTGGTCTTCCTGTACAAAATTATAGCGAGCAAGAAACCATGAGGTCAAAATGGTAAAGATAATTTTTTATTTATTATATATGTATAAATAAATACACATAGATGAACTCACCGGTCACAGAAGACGCAGGCCTAAATTTCTTGAGAAAGGAGACCACTCATGAATCCCCACTGTGTGACGCAGAACCTGGTTAACCCAGTCATGAATGTCCCTGACCAAAGGAGAGGGCGAAGTCTCGACTGCACGAAGAAGGGAAGAAAACTCAGACTACGACTAAAACAGGCAAAATAAACACTTGGAAAAAGAGATACTTACGGGCGTAATTCTAAGCCTCAAGGAATCCGCTCACGTTGGCCACCACGTCCTCAATTTTGACAAAAAAAGTAGTTGATCCAGAACTGATGATTTGCCTTATCGTCCATCTTCACCACCAGACATTTACTCCCTCGGTGGTGAAGGTGTTGATACCCAATTTTGACCTCATATTTTCAAATAGTATATATACTTTCAAAATGTCATTTTGCATCATTACATAATTTACAAGAGTTATACAAGTATTTTCTATAATTTTTCATAATTCATAGAGCTTTAAAATTGATTTTTTGCATTTAAATTACTTGATTATTTATCCCTTTAAATTATTTTGAGATGACTTAATCATCTAAATTTATTATTTGTATCCACATATACGTTTCATAATATTTTACCTCATTTTACATAATTATATTAGTATTTTTAGGTAATTTACATAATTTTACAATAATAGCCGATTTGCTACGCATAATTACATTTTTTCACATTATTCTTTTGCCAAATAGCAGTTTTATATTTTGTAATGGTAAGTTATTATTTTTAATCACTTTGTTTTGCAAGAGATAGTTTATTTTCTATTAAATAGTTTTATAAATTATTTTATTAATAATTTTCGTGTATTTTTATTCGTAGCCCAATTTTTAAGATACTTTCGGACCAAAATCAAGGCCCAAACACCTGACCTAATACCCCAAGCTGCCCTGGCCCAAACCAAACAACCCTTTTATTTCAACCCAATCAGGACCCATTTACTCGACCCACCCCACTTCCCTTTAATCACTACCGTTGATCTCAGATAATCAACGGCCCATAAAAGTCCCTACCCTTTTCTTATACCCCTTTACCCTGAAAACCTAACCCATTTCCCTCACACAGCCGCCCCTGCATTCTCTCGTCTCCACTCTCACACTAAACTTTAGCTGACCATGGAGATCCCTTCTTATTCTTTCCTTATACGCGTCCATACGCGGGTTCACTTACCTTTTCTTGCTGCTATTACTCATTTTATGGTAACTTTCTTTACCATTTCACTAATGGCAAGCCAGATTCTCACAAATCCGACTTTGATTCTATGGTTCTAGGTGTTATTGTGGTTCTATGCACTAGAGAAGAGAATCTCTCTTGTATATGGTATATCCTTGTTGATTCCGCCATGATTGGGGCTTGTGAATGATTTGCCCTAAGTTCGATTCCAACTAGGGTTTGGATTCCGATTTTTCTTTTACTGGTTCTATTACAAATTGCATGCGATATTTTCTTTCCTGATTTAGGTTTAATTGATTATTTTCCTTATTTGTCCATCTTAATTTAAACACTATATAAATCCCTCCCCACTTTCCCCTTTAGGCACGGACCGGAGACTGAAATTAACTACTGTTACTTCTCTTGTTCTCTCATTCTATATACTATTATGAAATTTGAGACCTTGGCCGCCTGAAAGCCAAGGCCACTGGAAATTCAATTGTTGCTCTTTTTCAGTGGGAGCACTGCCCGGGGTTCACTTGAAACCCTTGGGAACTCTGACGCATTGGGATTCGAGAACGTCGAAGGCTCCTGCTCCGGCGTTTCGCAAGTGAGTATTCTCTACATTTGTACTATTAGGGTTTGCTAGGGATATGTGTCAAATATATAAGGGGAAAAGAAAAGGAAGAAAGGCATGTAATATTCATTTGATAAGAACACTTTTCAGAAGAAGATTCTCTCTCTCTTATAAAAACACAAAGATTACCTTTTGATAAAGATTCTTGCTCATATTATTCCACACCTTTCCACCAGATACGAGGATTGTTTAAACAAATCTCGGATCTTTCTGTCACTCATCATTGTGAGGAGTAATACTCGTCCAATCTATCTTTTATTGGGTGAATCATTCTCCCTATTTACTTAAACGCCATTTGTTGTTATTTATTGTTATTTACCTCTATTATTGCTCATACATTAAGAATGTTTTGCACTTATTGTCATCAATCATTTATCAGATCTGTTCCCATTTCTCACACGTGTTCAAGATTTGCATATAGAGTTATTATCTTTAACTAGATTTAACCTATTATTACATAAATTTAATATTTTAGCTGAAAGTTACATTTGCCCCTAAACACCCTTGGAAATGCTTATTGTTTCCTTAACTCAGTAACGATGACAGAGATACAATTGCTCCACGTTGTTGCTCAACTACGCAAAGTTAAACAACATCGACGACACAAGTTGTGAAGGATATGAGTCCAGATAAGATAGCCTTACACGTGCTTGAATCAATCAATGCTGGTGTTAACATAAGGCAATATACATATGTAGCCACCTGACTTATGGCCCAAATCTCTGTTTCTAAGAAAGTATTTTTTTTTTGTGTGCAAATTATATGTTTTTATTCATAATAAAAGCAAACCGCAAAGGAAAAGTACAAGTAAGGGGGACAAAAGCTCGAGTAGTGTCGTCTATATGCCTTGGCTATATAATTATTCCTCTACGCCTCACATTGCCTCAATAGCAGCCTCATGTGGAGGAGTCATGGTGTAGCTGCCGGCAATAATGTCTCACGAGGGCATATAATCTAATAGCCGTTCGGGTGTGTCCAAAGGCATAGGACCTAAGCCAACACGTACCGAGCTAAACCTTACCTTACAAATCCTATTGAGGCAAATAAAAAGCCTCACCTATTAGCAAGCGTGTAAAAAGAAAGAACTAGACAGAACCAAATATTCGATGATCATCATAGAGTTTATAATACATTCTATGATGATAATACACAAGATAATGCTTACAAAATGATATAATAAAATGCAGTAATAATTATAGGCTTGTCCTTCCCTATCCAATGCTGTGAATTCTTCGATTTGTAAAATTTTATCTTCTTCCTCCGACCTTTTCAAAATGTATACCCAATGCATGATTTTTTTCTTTTTTGATCGGATGGACTTGTCGACATTGTTGCAACGACCTGTTTTTGTTTCACAACTCTCATTGGGAGATGCCTAACATTTTCCTCATCATAACCTTTTCCATCCCTATCAAGTGATATTTCCTTGATTGGATGTTGCTGCTGCCCCGATATTGTGATTGTCATTGCCTTCGTGTGCACTGGTTTTGTTGAGGTCAGGGCCTGCTGCTGCTGTTCACCTATTGGACTACCTGTGTGAGAAATGTTATGTTGCTGTCCAGCAGTGTTAGGCTGCTGCTGTTTCTCAGCATTTGTGAGGAGTTGTTGTTGCTGCTGCACAACTAGTGTCCTGCTGGTACGCTGCTGCCCCAATTTTGAAAGTGCAACTTCAGTATTTCTGGTGCAAGATTGTTGCTGCTGCTTCCCAGCTACTGCAGGCTTCTGATGGCCCTGCTGCTGCACACCCATTGCACTGCTTGTGCAAGAAAGCTGCTGCTGCTTTCCAGAATTTCCAGTTGCATCTGCTGCACTTGTGTTGCAAACCTGTTGCTGCTGCTTTCCTGCTATTCTAATTGCAACTGCAATCTGTTTTGTCATGTCAGCTGGATTATGTCGCTGCTGTCCATCAATTGAAGAATGCTGCTGCCTAGCATTTGCATAGGTCTGCTGTACAAAAACTGGAGAGTTCCTGGGAGTAGAAATTGGTGCTATGTTCTGACTTGTTTTCTGGTTTGTCTGAATTGGAGTTGAAGCAACTGAAAGCAGGTCTTCTTCATCGCTCTCAATAGCATTGGTCGACTTCCTCCCTTCGTCATCCCCCCAATCTTCCTCTTCTTCGTGCTCAATTCGATCAGCCCAAGTTTGGTATTTAGCTAACCAACTTGTCTCATGTTCATCACTTGATTTTTCCGATTGTGAAGGGATTTCAAAGTCGGAGGTGTTCAAAGTGACTAAAGGTTTATTAATGACCTTTTCAATATGTGAACTGATGAGTTGCAGCATTTGACAATTGGAGCTGCTCGGCATCTCCTCCATGAAGATGGTCGTTGGGACAATTCGTCGAACACCCCAATAATAAGCTGGAATATCACTGCCCAGACATTTTTTGTGTCTCCTTGAGCATGGAACCTCTTGTGTGGATCTCCTATTGTCATTTAATGTTGCCAGCTCTGTTTTTCTAGTGTTATATAGTTTAGGAGTATCCAACATATTTGTGCAGGACACATACCTGGCGTCAATACGTCGAGCACCTAGGCTCTTCTTAATTGGCGCCACAGTCTTTTTTCTAGATGATTTCTTATGTGAAACCACTGGCCAAGTTTCACTTTTTTCTGTTGTATCAACTCCCTTGCCTTTGTTTATCTTACCTGAATTTTTAGAACCCCCAGTTTTGGTCTCATCATCATCCCTCTTTTTCTCATAAATCTGGGACAGATCCTCCGAAACAAGGGATGTTGGCCTCTGCTTCCCTTCTGTTAAGACATGCTGGTGCTCTACATTGGTTCGACCAGCTGTTGATTGTGGCGAACCAGCAGCTTGAGTAACAGACTTCAAAGTAGCAGTTTCCATTATCTGTATCTGTAGCTCCTGCTCTTTATCACATCTGGCTTTTTGTGCTGTTGTTTCCTTTATTTTTTGGGTAGCTCTTTTAGCAGTTAACAGCTCCCTAGCATCACCTTGTAGCTTCTCTGTTTTGCTCGCATCATTAAGAGGCAGATTGCGATCCAAAATCTCATGTTCGACTGAGCAGTCATTCAAAAATCTACATGATCTTTCATCATACCCTTGATGCTTGCAATGAGAACAGTACTTGGGCAGATCATCATAGACGACCTCTTGGTGATATGTGTGTGACTTCCCAGTAGCCTGCTCCACAACAACTAACTTAACCTTTTGTGTACGTTTGGATAAAAGGTCCAGAATGACCTTCACTCTAGCAGCACTAGGTCTAGTTTTTTCTTGTGTTGCCTTGTCTACAGCGAGTGGCTTACCCACTGCTGAAGCAATAGACAGCAAAGATCTCTTTGCAAAGAAATTTGAAGGAAGACCTGGCAGTGAAATCCAGACGACTGCCATTGACGTTTCCTCCTTTGGATTGAATCCTAGAGTCCATGGAAAGGTTCTGAAGAAATATTCGTCACCTCTGGATTTGAAATATCCTGTCGGCCATGAAAGAAACTGGATATAGTCAGTATATAGATCAAACCTAATTAGCAGGTGTCGATATTCAAACTGTCCAATGCTGCAGCGACCTTGAACATCGAACTGTGTCTGAAAGGTTCTTCTTATCTCTTTTAGCTCTGGTTTTCCATATGAAAACTTCATGACGACTGCCTGATGCAGTCCTTCTTCTCTTGTGAACTCGTTAACTTCTTCCATGGTGAATTCTATCGTTGGTTCGCCATGTACTAAAGTAACAGGGAGTAGCTCAATTTTTGCCGATGTTGCGGTAGATTGTTGCGGATTAAGTTGCGCAGCATACGACTGCTTTGGGTAGCATGTTTCAGTATGATTTTGAGTTGGCTCACCCACTATAATAGCAGCAGCCATTGGAATTGCAGGATGTATCTTTGGATACTTCCCAGCAGCAGCAGTAATCAGATTGTTGGGTTCCTGAGCTTCTGGAGGATATGGTTGGGATTGGTCACATGCATTGTGAGTTATTTCTAGAGGAGCTACTATATCAGCAGCTCTACTAACATTTGTGAGAGCATAGAGGGTAGGTTGTGCAGGCATTTGAATCTACTGAGGCATTGGACTACCATTGTCAGTCCTCTGCATTTCTGTTGGTAGAGGAAAAGTTCGACTATCAACTTTTGGATGTAATTCTTGTAATTTTGATTGACGACTAGTTTCCTTATTAACTTGAGAGGATTGAGGAGTAGCATGTTCGCTCAATTGAGCTGCATAACTGTCCTGAACATTTCGTCGAACACCTGGTATGCGCGACACTGCTGAATTACCTTTTTGCAATGTTGTGGAGATTGGCTCAATGAAAATTTGATTTGAAGGGTGGAAAACCATCTGCTGATCAACAGGAATCGATTGACATTGGTCTTTGGTAAATTGGTTAAGCATAGCATCGTGCGCGACCAACTGGTGCATATCTGTGCTGTTCAGTTGGTCTGAACTTGAAATTGCAACGGTGTAATCTTCCAAAAATTGTTGGGAAGATTGTGAACGACCTGGAGATGAGTCTTCATCATTTGGAATGGCTCTAATTGATCCAAAAACGAAAGATGGAACTCCCAGGCGATTTTTCGCTACAGTAGTCGCGCTGGTCTTTTGTAAATCGTTAACAGCTGGGGAGTTGTTTTGAGGTGTGGTTTGTTGGGGATGGTGCGCAGCGAGAAGGCGCATATTTTGGAGGTGGTCCGGTGGCTTTTCACCAGCAGACGACGGAGCGGCGTGCATAGTCGCACGACCGCTGTACTGTTCACTGCAATCGCCTCTTCAGAGAGAGCATTTTTCAATATACCTAAGATACACCACTTTTGCTACGTGGCTCGCGCGTGCGTAACAACATAGATAAAAGTGTGAATCCTTTAAAATAACATTCCCAAATATGTTTAAGTGCCACATGTCAAAAAAAAATTTATATTTTTTTTTATTTTTATTTTTTAATTAGTGGGTCCCCATAACCCCACCCTCTCCTTCTCTTCTTCTTTCTCACATACCCCCTCTCCCCGTTTTCCTCTCTGTTTTCTCTCAACCCCTTCCCCCTTTTTTCATCTTCTTGACATGTAATTTACTAATCTATTAAACCCATCATAAAGAACTAATCAAATAACTTGCTGTAAATTTTCTTTAGGAGTGGCTACAAAAAGTTCTTTTGCTTCTTTTTCTACCATTAAGACCCACTTTATATAAATCGAAAAAAGAATTATATTTCTTGAAACTGGCTGAAATTATACAATTCTTCAGTTCTATTTCCTTCATCTTCAAGATTCGTTACTATTATGACATATTAATCATAGAAGAAAGATTTTGGTTGGCGATGGAGGAAAACGAGAAGGGTTTAGGGGGTAGAGATTGTGTTTATTATTGGTGGTGGAGTGGTTCTGAAGGGTTGGTTGGGGCATGAGGGGGTTCAAGATTTGATGAGGAAGAGAAGAAACGGGGGAAAGTGGGTTTGGTTTGGGGCGTAGATGGAGGAATCTTATGGTGGCTGCCATTGTTGTTGTAGCTTCTGATGTATGGCGGCTGCCATTGTTGTAGCACTGGTTGTACATACCTTGCAAAAGAGAAAGAGATGAGAGAAGGTGCTATGGGTATCATTATAAATTTAAGTATTTTATTGTTTAAAATTTTTTAACACATGTTATGGCCTTATTGGTGCGTGATATTACACATATTCTGAAGAACTGATTAAGAAAACAGTGGTATATTTTAGATATACTTTAAAAAGATTGAGCGTGTAAAATAATATTCGTTCCCAGAATGTATATAACAACGACATTGACCATTAATCAGGTGGCAATTTATGTATTTTGCCGTTAACATAATAATAGAGAAGAAATGTGATCCTTATATGTACAGCAACTTGTGCAATTTAGAATTATATAAGATTGATTTTGGATGGGGTAAAATCCAATGAAAAACATTGTTTTCTTCGATAATCCAAGTGGAGAAGGGATAAATGCATTAATCACTTTGAGAGAAGCTGATATGTTGATATTTCAGAGTAACAAAGAGCTCCTAGAATTTGCTTATCCAGTTGTTTACTCACCGGAATAAGCTAAAAACCATCTTGCCAAGCTATTATGCGTAATCTTCATATCCTCAAGTTATTTTTCTTAAAGTTGTGTAATTCTCCAAGTTATCTTTTCAATTCAGTTGTCTATATTAACTTCTACCAAATCGGTATCTTGTTTTATATTACTTCTGTACCCTCTCCTTATCGGTGGGATCAGAAAAGTTGCATAGCATGACAACTCTGTGAACCATCTCATACTGTTTTATTCTTTTATGCTCTTTTTCTATTTCATTATATGTAACTCAAATGTTCTGGTTTAATAAAGCTCATCAACTACTACTTATTTCTACTTTGACAAGATTAAGGTGGAATGCTAGTTTTTCATGTAAATCGTCGCTCAATTGGCCGATTCTGATGCTCCAATTACGTTGCATCACTAACATTTAGAAGTTCTTTGTTTGAGATGATAGGCATTTTAAGAGCTTCCAAAGGTTCATTCAAGTTCTTTTTTTGTTTTTGTTTTGATTAACTGGGTACCTATATATATATATATATATATATATATAAACATTCACAAAACTACATCATTATAGGGCAGGGATGGGCTCCCTTGGTGATTGTCATCAAAGTCTAGCATTGTGTTAATATTATAAATATTAGTTTTCCTTTCAAATAAAGTTCCTAAGATATCTGTCCACACTGCATCTTTTGCAAACACCAGAGGAACTGTCGAAAATTGGGTCCTTTCAAAAACTTCTTTCCTAGCTCTTTCCTTTGCGAGGAGCCCGCCACTTGGTTCTGCTCCCTATAGCTATGGCCTATTACTGGGTTCTCCAGTTGCTCCATCAGATACCCACATTAAGAGATTATGGGATTATGAGTCAAATTAACATGTTTCAACATTTTCAGCACCATTTCATAGTCAGTGTCTATCACAAGGGGTGATAAGCCTTGTTCGAGGGCTACTTTAAGGCCCATCCATTAGGTATGGAATTCTTCCCTTAGACTATCAGTGTTTGGGAGGCTCCTCATGAAGCCTAAAACCAGTCACCTCTGTTGTTTCTGAATACTCGCCCTCCCCCTCCCNCCCATTTTCCTGTATTTATGCATGCAGCCCCATCAGTGTTCAACTTATAAGAAACCTTGCCTGGTGGTCGCCACTTTAGGTATAAGATCCTAGTGTTTGTGGCAGGTCTATGTGAAGCAGCTACATGATGGTATTCAACTGCTTTAGCAATGGTTTGGTTGACATTAATGTGATTCTTCTTCTTATCAAAAACATTAGAGTTTCTGGTTAGCCAAATGGCTCATAGGCAGAAAGGCAGTAGTTATTTCCAACTTATACAAGCATTGAAATTCACATTTTGAAGCTTATGTGATGTGTCTTCCCAGTTAGCCATTGAAAAGGGTGGTACATTAAGGTTTGGCCTATAGTTGCACAGATGCAGTAGGTAGTCTGTTCTGCTGCATGAGCCAAATAAAGAACTTAATCTTATTAGGGGTCTAGTTTCCAGATCCAACTGAAGTGATCTTCTTGTGTAGTGTCATGGTGCATGTGTGCATCTATAAAAGAATAGGCAGATTTAGCACTAAATAACCCATTAGAGCTAAGGTTCTAGATGAGCTTGTCCTCAGCTATGGTAGAGTTGGGAATGAAGGTGTTTTGGATTATGATGTTGATGTCGTGAGGAATTGGGTAGTGAATGGAGGTGAAATTCAAAATCCCATTAGAGTACATTGCATTTACCATGGTGTTCATGCCATTCTGTTGCCATGGACCTCTAAGGATTGTATCTAGTGGTTGCATGTTAGGTAGCCATGTATCACTAAGAAATCTAACCATATCTCCTTTGTGAACCACCCACCTAGAGCCTTTTATGCATATCTTCCAGCCCTCCTGGACACATTGCCAGGTTCTTGTTTTTGTCTTAGCCCTATTTCCTATTCCACTACAGTGATTTCCCATGAGCACCCTAGCCCAGATGGAGTTTGTGTTATTATAGAGTCTCCAAGCTAGGATAGTATGGCAAGTTTTGTTTTTTAGCTAGGCCTGTTGAAGGCCTAAGCCCCCTATATTTTGGCTTGGTGATAGTGGCTCACTTAACCATGTGGAGCTTTCTTTTGGAATGGGTTGTTCCCGAGATAAAGTTTCTTTGGATTCTGTCAATTTGGTCGGTAACATGGGAAGGCAATTGGATGTATCGCATCACATGGCTGGGGATACTACTTAGGCATGATTTGACTAGTATGGTGCGCACAGCCATGTTAAGGAACTTGGTTTTCCAACTTGCCATCCTACTGTTAAGGTTATCAAGGATGAATTGGAAGTCACTATTGGTAGTCCTTTTATAGAAGATGGGGAACCCTAGGTATTTACCAAAAGCTCTGGCACTCTTGATACCTAGGATGGTACTGCATGTTTTGGCCCACTCTTCATTACAGTTGGAAGAAAAGATCACATTAGACTTTTGGAAGTTATTCTTTTATACTCTTTTGGTATTTATTATATGTAACTCGAATGTTCTGGTTCAATAAAGCTCATCAACTAACACTTGTTTCTACTTTGACAAGATTAAGGTGGAATGCTAGTTTTTCATGTAAATCGCGGCTTAATTGGCCTATTCTGATGCTCCAATTACGTGGCATCACTAAGTATGTTTCGAAGTTCTTTGTTTGAGATCTTGTTATAGGCATTTTAAGAGTTTCCAAAGCTTCATCCAAGTTATTTTTTCTTTTTTTTAGTTAAGTGGATGCTTATAGAAACGTACTCTTATATATATATATATATATATATATATATATATATATAAACATTCACAAAATTACATCATTATAGGACACAGGGATGGGTTCTCTTGGGGATTGTCATCAATGTCTGCCATTGTGTTAATATTACAAATACTAGTTTTTCTTTCAAATACAGTTCCTAAGATGTCTGCTTGCACTGCATTGTTTGCAAATACCAGAGGAACTGTCATTAAATTGGGTCGTATCAAAAACTTTCTTCTTAGCTCCTTCCTTTACGAGGAAGCCCGCCACTTGATTCTGTTCTCTGTAGTTCTTTATAGAGCTATGCCTTCACGGATGCTAGAAATGAGTAACATATTTATCAATCATGAAATATTACATTTAACTAATTAACATATGCTAAGAATACATAGATTTTAAAAATAATTTCTATAAGTTGAAGATTTCACTCCAAATGTAAAATTTTCTCTATATTACTTCATTATATGACTTCATTCATGCCTTTTTTTTATTTTAATGAAGATGTGACTTCATTCATGTCATGGTGCTGTAAAGCAAATATTAGAGGATCTCTTTTATCATTTAAGAAATAAATGGGGTACAAAAATCAACTTCAACAATTTCTCATCATTATTATTTTCAACTCCATAACTATAATACAAAGACAGAGAATATGAACTTTTTACCCCTTTTTTTTGCAATTATATACTTCTAATTTTTTATAATTTTTTTCAAAATATTTCCTTCCATGTTTTCACTAATAAAATTTTCATTATTGTGTATGGAAGTCACTTTATTAAATTTTGTGAGCCAAAAAAAAAGTTTAGAAATATTTTGTAGAACAAACACTTGTAAGTAAAGCGGAATAGAAAGTGTAATCCCAAATTTGACCAATCTTGTGGAAGTAAAGGCATATATCATTTGCTATTAAAAATTTGAGTTTAACTAATATCCACTATGGTGTTAATATTTTTTTACAATATTAAATTATTTTTACTTATTATAGTAGGTAATCTATTTTGTTTTTTTTTTAACAAGAAGATAAACCCCAGCCGCTATAACCTCAGTCACATATTTTGTCTTTTGAATGAGCACTTTGTGCGCGTTAAGTAAACCTCCCTGTGTAATAGCCTACAAACCACATAATCTATTTTGTTATCAAGACTATAAATCTCAGTTTATAGGGTTACCAGCAGATACATACTGTAAAAGCTTGGTGGGTCATGACAACTCGACCCGATTCAGACACGAACGTATAAATTTCAGTTCCAACTGTAAAGCCAGCGAAACGAGCAATGATTGTAAGGCCGTGTTTTGAAAAAATAAGGCCTCTCCTGCATTTCAAGAATCCATTAAACATCCATTATTGTTCTCATTCGCACGCCATTGATTTGGCAGCAGAAACTCAAACTGAACCAGCTGAATGTTCAGATTATCGCCACGCGCACCACCTGTTTGATGAAAATCTACAGAGAGTTTCTCTGAACAATCACTTGCTTTTTGAGTACTCCAGGAACAGTTTCAATGAAGAGGCTCTGAATCTCTTTGTGGGTATTCATCGTACAGGACTTTTGATTGATGGGTCTAGCCTTTCTTGTATATTGAAGGTCTGTGCATGCCTGTTTGATCTAACTTTTGGTAAACAAGTGCATGCTCTCTGTATAAGATCCGGATATTTTGACAATGTTAGTGTTGGGACTTCACTCGTTGACATGTACATGAAAATGGAGAACGTGGCTGAAGGTCAGATAGTGTTTGACGAAATGGAGGACAAGAATGTTGTGACTTGGACTTCCTTGCTTTCGGGTTATTCGTGCAATAAGCTGGTTGATAGAGCGTTACAAGTGTTTCATATGATGTTAGTTGGAGGAGTTAATCCTAATGCGTTGACTTTTGCAACAGTTCTTGGAGTTTTGGCCGATAAATGTGCAGTAGAAAAAGGAATTCAAGTGCATACTATGGTTATCAAGTGTGGTTTTGAGGTGATAACATCTGTGGGAAACTCTTTAATCAATATGTATTTGAAGTCTGGGATGGTTAGAGAGGCCACAATTGTATTTGAAAGAATGGGAAATAGGAATGAAGTGTCTTGGAATGGCATGATTGCTGGTCTTGTGATTAATGGGCTTTATTCTGAAGCAGTTAAGTTGTTCCACATGATGAGACTTGCAGGTGTGGAACTGACGCGGTCGATGTATGTTACGGCTGTCAAATTATGTACTAACCTTAAAGAATTGGTTTTTGCTCGGCAGCTTCATGGTCGCGTTACGAAGAACGGGTTCTATTTAGACAATAATATTAGAACGGCACTCATGGTCTCTTATACTAAGTGTGGGGAAATGGATGATGCCTTCAACTTATTCTCTATGATGCACACATCCAGGAACGTGGTTTCTTGGACAGCAATGATTGGGGGGTATATGCAGAATAATAGACCAGAGCAAGCAGCAAATCTCTTTTGCCAAATGAAAAAGGATGGTATTAGACCAAACGATTTCACTTACTCAACTATTCTTGCTGCTCAACCCTCTATTTCTTTGTTCCAAGTACACGCAGAAATTATCAAAGCCAAGTACGAAGGTTCACCTACTGTAGGAACTGCATTATTAGACGCTTATGTGAAAACAGGAAATATTGGTGAGGCTGCAAAAGTTTTTGAAGAGATTGATGAAAAGGACATCATTGCTTGGTCTGCTATGTTGTCTGGTTATGCGCAAAGAGGAGACATTCAAGGTGCTGTGAGAGTTTTCCGGCAATTATCCAAAAGTGGGGTTTGGCCAAATGAGTTTACCTTCTCCAGTGTCATCAATGCATGCACTACTTCCATGGCATCGGTGGAGCAAGGAAAACAATTTCATGCAAGCTCAATAAAATCAGGTCACAGTAATGCTTTATGTGTGAGCAGTGCCCTGGTTACCATGTATGCTAAAAGAGGGAACATAGAAAGTGCAAATGAGGTTTTCAAGAGACAGCAAGAAAGAGACTTAGTCTCATGGAACTCAATGATATCAGGATATGCACAACATGGTTATGGCAGAAAAGCTCTAAAGATATTCGAGGAAATGCGAAAAAGGAATTTAGAAATGGATAATATAACTTTCATTGGAGTTATTTCTGCCTGTACTCATGCAGGACTGCTGAATGAAGGTCAAAAGTATTTTGACATGATGGTAAACGACTTACATATTTCACCAACAATGGAGATCTACTCTTGCATGGTAGACTTGTATAGCCGAGCTGGTATGCTGGATAAAGCCATGGCTCTTATCAACGGAATGCCATTTCCTGCTGGTGCTATCGTATGGCGTACTCTTCTGGCAGCAAGCCGAGTTCACTGCAATGTAGAGCTTGGGACACTTGCCGCAGATAATCTAATTTCCCTTCAGCCTGAGGGCTCAGCTGCATATGTCCTCCTATCTAATCTCTATGCTGCAACTGGAAATTGGCAAGAAAGAGCAAAAGTAAGAAAATTAATGGATGTGAGAAAAGTTAAAAAGGAGATTGGTTATAGCTGGATTGAGGTTAAGAACAAGACCTACTCATTCATGGCGGGTGATGTTTCACATCCTTTATCTGACAGTATATACATGAAACTTGACGAGTTAAGCGTCTGGTTGAAGGATGCAGGGTATAAGCCAGATATGAATTATGTTCTTCATGATGTGGAAGATGAACATAAAGAAGCCATTCTTTCTCGGCATAGTGAAAGGTTAGCTATTGCTTTTGGATTAATTGCCACATCTCCGGGAATTCCTATCCACATTGTGAAGAATCTCAGAGTCTGTGGTGACTGTCACACTGTTATTAAGTTAATCTCAAAGATAGAAGGAAGGGAAATTGTTGTCAGGGATTCAAATAGATTCCATCACTTTAAAGGAGGTCTATGCTCGTGTGGTGATTATTGGTGAATTGAAGCTCCTTCGAAAGAACTAAGAGATATCAGCATATCACTGTTGGTGTTTGTAGAAGCAAAGGTTCCATTAGCTAATGGAACTTTAGCTGGCAGGCCTATATCCGGAGTTGCATCAATTATCAGCTTCCAGATAGTGCTATCATAATGGTTGTAATGTTCATGGATCCAACCTTTGATACTGCATTGTCAAGAGGAAGAAACAGAGACTATGCCAACTTCAGATATCTTAGGAAGTCATGAGGTTTTATTTATGGACTGAGGAGATAGCAGAGTTCTTAGTTTGGCTGATCTTTCAAGAGCAGTCAACACCCTGATCGGCCTTAGAGATAACAGTCAGAAGCGTTAATTTGAGTGGAGGGGTTTTCTCCTGCAGCTACAAGAGCTGGTGCCTCTTGTCACTACATGAGTTGAATTATCTTTAGGTTTTCCCTGATTTTTTAAAACTTGACTAAATCCTCACTATTTTCTTCCTTTGTTACTGGCAACATGAAGCTTCGGACTCAATTGCTAATGAGGAAGTAGCTACAAAGACGAGGGGAGAAAAATGGAATAGCAGTTGCCTAGCACATATGTGCTGGGATGCTGGTGCATATTCGCCAATCTTTTGATTCTGCTGACCTTTGTGCGTGTATACATCAGACTTGGAGAAGAGAGGTTGTGCATATGCACTGGCTTTTCAACCTGTACGCATCTGTGGTCAACTATGTTTTCTGGAAATTGTTAGGTTTCCTTGTTTGGTGAGGATTCTGGGGGAATCTGTAAGAGGAGGCTTGAAGTTGTCTAAAAGGAATCTTGGATGGAGTTTTTGAGGAGAGAACAAGGACTGACAAAAGAATTCTTGACAAGACAAGGGTTTTAACCAGATTTTCTTGTTCCTTCTACTTATTTTCTTCCTAGATTCTTGATGTTCAGGAGTTCTACAATGATGTTCTTAAAGTCCTATCTTAAATTTATTCTAGGTTATGATGGATCTTATTATGCAACTTGGATTGTTTTGCTACCATTCGTGGTTCCTATTAATGAAGAATGAGTCGTTTATTCAGGCATGTATTTCAATTCTAATTGACCGACCGATTAGATTGTTCAAGTAATATGATTTGTTCATAGAATATAGATATACTTATAATCCACATGCATATAAAGTATTATTGAGTCTTCATGCATCTTCCATATCCTAATAATCATAGTAATATTTGTTATTAGTTAAGAAATGCTTAAAAGATTGCGCCCACACAAGTTAGATCCATTTGAAGATGAAGCTTGCACCAATCATGAGCTTGAGTACACTTGTATTTTACTTAGAGTCATCACCTTGAAAACTTAAAAAAGGTAAGTAGGAGGTTATGAAATGACTACAAACATGACTGAGATTTAAATTTGGAGTCTGGTGAGTCAGTTTAACATCGACTGGAATGTTGCAGATGAGGAACCAATTCTTACTATTTTGTTCTTTGATGGCAAGTCTTTAATGTCAGGTAAACACTTGGAAATTGTTTGATGTCTCACTATAAACAGAGCAGCCGTACTTTTTCCTTTAATATATTCCCAACCGGTAACACTCGGAAATTCTAGTTAAATAGTCACATTAATTGAGCTGATCACAAGAAAAGAGAGGTTACCAACTTTTGTACTATTCATTGTCACCATTCAACCGGCTGGTTTGGCATTTCCGGAGAAACTACAATAGGAAAGAATGGGAGCAATTGCTGACACAATTTGTGAATAAAGCGATTGCAATTAGAATTGTAAAAGGCATAACCAAAGATACTTGCAATGTCCTGTCTTGACATTGATATTAGATGCAAAGCTAAAACTAACACAATTCCTAAAAGGGTAAAGAATGTCAACGTCCCGTTTGAAGAGCCTTTGATGAATATTGCAAATTTTTCATACAAGCAGTGAATACAAATCATGGCAACTCCAGGTATAGCAGTTACCAGTGATAAATCAATTTCTTCAACCTTCTTCTCCAAACTCCTTTGTGAATCTGTCATGCACTTCAAGGTCAGATTTACTAACTGTTGGTCTCTGACGTGCGAGAACCTTGTCAAAATCCGTCTTTGTAATGGGTGGCGGGATTATCTGCAAAGGCATTAAACAACAAGCTGTTTTAACTAGTCCATCCAGTTAATTACAATACGACTCAAAGAAGTCAAGTTTCCAGAAATGTGCAACTGTTGACCCCCAATATATCCAGCTAAAACCCATAAGCACAAGATACAGTTTAGCGGCCAAGTGAAAAATTAATTATCATTGTGATCTCAAACTATAGATGTATCCTGAGTACCTGGGATGCAAGTCCTTTAGCAGCAAGCTCCTGCATAGTTGTCTGCACAGCACCGGGTTGCTTTGGTCCACATGGCACCCAGGTACCATTAGAAGTCTGAGTAAAGAACATAGAATCCTGAGTTTTTCGTACAGGTTCAAATAGCACGTCCTTGACCTGTCCAGGAAGAGCAAGTATACATACATTAGCAGAACATAGAGGAATTGCTCCCTTGTTTTCCTTCATCGTTTAGCAGGTTGGATTGGAGTTGGAGAAAGGATCTCTTCCCAAACTACAAACTGGCAAACAACATGTTGGGCGTAACACATAAAGTCAAATTCATTAGGCTCCAGACTTACGCAAACGGAAATATCTGAACCAGAAAACCCCTCTATCTTACGGGCCAGGTCTTCAAAGTCACCCTCGCTCAAGTTATGGGGGGTATCACCTAAGTGAACCTGCAAGCATAACAAGCCGAACTAAATAACCTAGAGCTCTGACAAGAGAAATAGCAGTATATATTTCCCTGAACTTCACTTCCCGAGAAAAATCACAGAACAGGATTTACTTTGAACATGTGTTGCCGTGCCTTCAGATCTGGGAGAGGAATATAGATACGCTTATCAAATCGTCGCCGTATAGCCTGAAGAGAACAATATCTGTCAGCAAAAGACTTCTATGTTAATATGATATGCTACTTTATACTGCAGATCATTCTATACCTGATCTAGGGCATAGGGTGTATTTGTTGCTGCAAGAACAAGAACTTTATCATCATTGTGTCCAACACCCTGAAAATACAAATTGAATAAGAAAAAGGCGCATTTAGCCAGGGGGATTTCTCTTCCTCTTTTCTTTCTGATGGATAAGGGGTGGTTACGAGAGATCAAAGACTCATACCATAGCCAGGATCTATCAATTACCTGCATCTGCACAAGGAGTTCTGTTTTAATACGTCGGGAAGCTTCACTCTCATTTCCTTCTCCTCGCTGTCCACACAGAGAATCAATTTCATCAACGAATATAATGGAAGGAGCACTTTCACGAGCCATTTGGAAAAGGTTTGAAACTAGCTTCTCACTTTCACCCATCCACTTGGATACAAGGTCTGATGATGAGACACTGCATGAAAACAGCAGTTGGCACTCGCCAACTTTACAGCCTAAGTTCTTGAAAATGGGAAACTGAGAGAGTGCTGAAAAAGAAGAGATACACGACAACATTCATGCAGGCAACTCACGCTTATATACATTCATCTAGATTGTTATGTGCAACTTTAAAAGAGAAATCCATAGTGCAGTTGGAAGATTTATTACCAGCGGAAACTGCAGATTTCCGAGTACTTACAGGTAGGGTCATTAAATAAATCAGGCATCTTTACATTGCCAGCATATTATGGCAGCAGAGAGCATCAAATTTTCAGGAAAGTAGTCATTATACATCTTATTTTTTGCCTTCAGAAAGGCATCAAACCAATAATTTCAAATGCTATAGCATGGTTTTCCCTGTACCAAAAATGCAAGGCATCCATATGACCTCGGCAGGACTTTGGGGGGGATAGCTATTAAAGCATAGCTTCTATGAAGCAAAAGCTCGAAATGTTGATCTCAACCGGAAGTAACTTTGCAACAAACAAAGCTCATGGATCGTGCTCATATAACCCTACTACAATTTATTATTGTAAGTTTGTAACTTTTTATTAAAATGACTGCAAT
This sequence comes from Nicotiana obtusifolia, assembly GCA_002018475.1. NCBI lineage: Eukaryota > Viridiplantae > Streptophyta > Magnoliopsida > Solanales > Solanaceae > Nicotiana > Nicotiana obtusifolia. The sequence continues at coordinate 68,234 of MCJB01050183.1, forward strand.
CACAACCAAGGCCTTAGCTGAAAGCTCAATTTGACTCTTCTCAACATCAAAATGATACAAATGTACTGGTCTGATTTTAACATTTATGGGTTTGCAGCACCTATATTGGCAGAGTTATCTGAATTTCCCACAAACTGGAGAACTTCGAGATCATTCCATCAGGTGGTTAAAACCACATACCAGTTGAGAAGCTGAACCATAAAACCCAAAATGACAGGCTCATTGGTCATCCCCACATGCTATACTATAGTCTTCACATCTTGAATACTTCCCAAAATGCACATCTAGGCAAAGTCACTGATAGAATGACGGAGGCCGAATGCACTCCTTGATTTGGGCAGCTGTTAAATTGGTATCAAAAGAAAACATTCAACATTCAACACTCTCGAATACAAGAGTATATATATCAACCAATTCCAACATCACATTCTGCCCTAGATGTATAGATCTGCAAGTGGCACACCACTGAGGCAGATGATCCAGATATGACATCTCTGGAGGAATAGAACCTCATAAAAGTAGGTAACAAAGAACCATAAATCCTTAACAAGTAGAGCCAACATAAATACTATATTTACTAGCACAAAAGCATCTCCCACGGTAAACAAGGAGCAAGATCCGTGTTGAGCATACAAACATTCTGAACGTCTTGAGCATATAAAGAGGCTTAGATCAATCAACTCTGAGCAAAGGCACAAGCCATCCCACCAATTCCAAGTAAAAAACACAGTAAATGTAAAATCTAGGCTTGGATGTTAAACCACAGTCTGTAATTAGTAACTGAGCCCTTCACATTCATTACTACTTCACTTCTGATTCTTTTAAATCAGGCACCAAATTATGTTAAGCAACAACTAGAGAAGAAAAAAAAAAAACAAAAAATTTTTTGAGAAAAAAAGGCCATACAAACTATACAGGAAATAAAAGAAAAACCTAACACCAATGGCAGCAATCAGTTGCATCTTCACCCCCGACTTCTTCTATGTGTTGGTATTCCATAATTTTTCCTTTATAATCTTAAGGCTTGCTAAGCAGATTCTCATTTTGCTAAAGTTCTTTTTTACTAGTGAGGATATGATGTACAAAATTTGCAATATAGAAAACAGCCCTTGGTTATTTCCTAAAACAAATTGCAGTGAATCAGGAAATATCTGAAGTCGATAGCTCCAAGTGCAGCAAAATGGACGAACATTATAAACAAAAACAATTGCGTAGGAAGACAAATACCTAAAAAATGTGGATTCTGCTTCAGTAGCAACAGCTTTGGCCAAGTAAGACTTTCCTGTCCCAGGAGGACCATATAGAAGAAAAGCTCTCCATGGCCGCCTCTTGCCTGAAGGGACATGAGAAAGAGAAAACAACATTCAAATTGTGATGATTAGGTGATGCACCCCTAGCAAAACTACTCAACCATCTCTAAGGTACCACAAAAAGAAAACGAACATAATTACTCACAATTTCTCTGCTTTAATGATTTTATCCCACCATTACTTTTTTGGATAAGCTGGAAGGAGCTGTAACATGAATCCTCGGAGAAACTATAAAGAGAAACTTTAAAATATGGGATTCGCAGTTCATCTCTCATACTCCAAGCTATTACACGGTCATATGATGATACTTATCAAGCTTCCATGCCAAAGCATTTAGAGAGTACAGCAAATAACTCATCCACAAAATCACCATTAATCCACAGACTAAACTGACACTTTGTGATCCTCAAATTGAAAGGGTTTAAAATGTACAATAGGTAAACACTCAAACCTACTTCTTCCATTGACAGTTAACGACTAGGAACTATTGGAACCCATGTAACCCCAATTCTGACATAAGTTAGAATCTTTCTAAAATCTAGATTTCTCTTCCCAGAATCTCAAGAGTATCCAATCATTCAATGTATAGCAATAAGGGGTAAAGGAAAAACAATAGCAGCATAAATCGGCATAACTGATACAATGTTTGGTTTGCAACACAACACTCAGTATAACTACCTGTAATTTTCACCACATAATAAGTACTATAATCCCTCCATTACCAATCTGCGTCAAACCACACCTAACATCTTAAAGATACTTCCTTTACCACAAGATAATAAACCTCTCAAAGCTACTTCAGAATCACAGGAAAACCATAAATCAAATCTTCACTAACAAAATGCACGCAAAAACACAAAGAAATCCAACAAAGCAAACACACACATACACACACACCTGTGAAGAACTGAGGGAACTTGACAGGCAAAATAACAGCTTCCTGCAAAGCCTGTTTAGCACTTTCCAATCCAGCAACATCATTCCACTTCACATTAGGCTTCTCCCTAATAATCGCCGAATTAAGCCCAGCTCTAAGCTTATCTTTCTCAGGATCCTCCCCACCACCATCTTCACCACCATCTTTGGGCTTAGTCTTGGGCTTAGCAACCACAGCTCCATCCCCTCCATTTGAACCAGGCCCACTTGCAGCACCTTCATCTAACACGGCCCGAATCTCCTCGGCGCGGCGCAAGTACTCTGTAAACTTCTGAGTAATTGCTTCCTTAATCTTAGGGTTTTTCTCGTACTTCAAATGAGTTTTAAAGTACTCTAGAGCATTCATATATAAAGGAAATGCCTTCGCATAGTTTTCAGCATTGTCTTCTTGTACTGCTTGCCTAACGTACTCTATTGCTTGCTCTTTAAAATTGCTATACATCTTCGATCATATAGAAAACCACAATAATTTTCCAAAAGAAAGTTTATGGGTTTTGATCAGAACTCAAAAGGGTGTCCGAAAAAAAAAATTTGAAATTGGAACCCTAAAAGTTGGGATATTTTCTTGATTTGATCAGAGCTGAGAACAGTGTTTTGAGTAATTGATCTTTTTGTAATTTTTGAAGTTTTTGAGCATTTTTTCTTTTTTTTGTGTTTAAAGAAAGATTAGAGATAGAAGGTAATAGGAAAACGGATTATGGAAGAAGAAAACATTTTTGAAGAATCCAAAATTTGAGTTTGAACGTAAAATTATAGCAGAGTGGGTTTGGGTTCGGATTCGGGGAAAAGTTTATGGGAAGTACGCGTGAGACTCACGTACGTGTTAAGGAAACAATAACTTTATTTATTGCGGTATGGCATCGTAAAATTTTGAAAATTATTGGAATCGCTTCGAGCTTTTTTGGTAACAAGGAAACCATCTTCGTATTTGTTAGTAAAGTCAGAGAAAACAATTAAAGAAGTAAGTACATAGTTAGAAAAGGCTTTTGAGTTTTGAGGTTTTTAAGTTTGAGAATTTATTATGCGTTAACTTTTGAATATTTAAGTAAGCCAAATCCATAAGCGGCCTCTTTAAGTTGGCTCCGGTTTTTATTTTGGCACTTCAACCCTTTACCTCATGTGCCATTTAAACATAAAACACTAACATGTGCTTATAACTCAGGCGCGTGTTCATAACCACTGCCCACATGTAAAGTTAATGAATTATTTTCTGCCATGTAAATAACTCACCCCGTAAAAATAACCCGTACCCGTGAAAATAACCCACACCCACTTAAGTAAAATAACCCATATCCACTTAATTTCCCAGATGCACACATCGTCTTTCTCTCTCCGCTAAACCAAAATCCCAAGCCCTAGGAGATGAAACCATGGATTCTCAGTCTTTGTCCGTCCGTTTGAAGGCTAGATAATCCAAAATTCATCTAAAATTTCATCCGTAACGACTCGATCAGTTGTTTTAAGCTCTAGTACGTCGTTCAGCGGTTTGAGGCCTTGAGCAACTTCACTTCACGTATTATGACTTGTACGTGTGGTCGGAATTGAATTTCGGGAAGTTCGGAGTTGATTTGGAAAGAAAATTCTAAAATTCGGAAGTTTTAAGTTGGAAAAGTTGACTAAGGTTTGAATTTTGAGTAAATGATCTCGGAATCGGGATTTGAAGGTTCCAATAGATTCGTATGATGATTTCGGACTTGGGCAGATTGAGTATCGGGTGGTCCGGGATCAATTCAGCGCTCATTTTGGAAAGTTGGCATTTTGAAAGTTTAAGAATTCCTTAAGTTTGGTTTGAAGTGAACTTTGGTGTTATCGATGTCCATTCGGGGTTCCGAGCCTTGGAATAGGTTCGTATCGTGATTGTGACTTGTGCGTAAAGTTTGGCATCATTACGGGATGTTTAAGTATAATTCGGACGCATTTGGCGAAATTTAAAGTTTGAAAGTTCAAAAAAAGGTTTCGATCGTCTATTCATAGTTTTGATGTTGTTTGGCGTGATTTGAGGCTTCGACTAAGTTTGTATCATGTGTTTAGGATGCGTTGGTATGGTTGGATGAGGTACCAGAGGCCTCGGGTGCTAATCGGATTGGAATTGGGTTGAGTTTTGGACTTAAGAAATTGCTGAAGCTTAAGGCTTCTGGTACGATTGCACCTGCGAAGTTCATGGCTGCAGGTGCGAGACCGCAAAAGCGGCGAAGGGGTCGCAGAAGCGGTTCTAGGTGAGCTAGGCAGTGGTCGCAGGTGCGAGAAGGATTTCCGCATCTGCGAGCCCGCAGATGTGACGAGGCTCCGCAGAAGCGAAGTTGGAGAGGTGTGGCTGGCTTTGCAGAAGCGAATGGGATCACGGAAGCACAGAAGCGAGGGAAGGGCCGTAGAAGCGCCAAAGCCTTGGGCCGTAGGTGCGGCTGGTTGAGGCTTAAGTGACTTCCGCAGGAGCAGACATTTTTTCGCAGAAGCAGAGTCGCAGGTGCGGCTGGGGTGCCTGATAAGTGGGGATTTTGACTAGTTATTAGCGCCCTTTAGCTTTCGTTTTAGTCCAAAAGCATTTAATTATGTTCCCGAAAACTAATGAAATGTGCTTCATTGCAGGAATATTGAAAGATGAGCTCCCGAGATGAAATCCAACTCAGGAAGGAGTAATCTGAACTCAAAACAAAAAAAAGGCACAAAAGCTCAGAAGTGCAGAACGCAGAATATCATCTGCGGCCGCAGGTTGTGAGGAAAAATCCATCAGAGATTGGTACAAATTGCGATCCGCACATGAATTGTGCCGCCGCAGAAGCTAGGTCAGAGCAAAGTTCAGAGAACATGCATTTTAAGTCTACCAAAAGTGCGGATCGCACAATTATCGTGCAGCCGCAGAAGATGAGTTGTGCGGCCGCAGTTAGAGTTGTGCGGCCGCAGTTACAATTGTGCGGACCGCAGAAGAACAAGGTGCGACCGCAGTTACAATTTTGCGGACTGCAGAAGGAATGCATTGCGGCCGTGGTTCAGAATTATGCTGCCGCAGTTTTCCAATCCTGTCAAGCTGAAGATAAGTGAGGACTGCACATGGAATTGTGCGGCCGCAGAACCTCCGAAAGGGCATTTTTGTCCGAAATTTTTAGCCCTGTATAAATGGACAAGTTTCACATTTTTAGGATAATCTTTTTTACATCAGCTGCTATAGTAGACGGTTCCTTTTACTCTTTTTAGTAGTTTTTGCTATTTTGAGCTTTTTGAACATAGTGTTTATCAATTTAATTAGCAATATGGGTTTAATTATCATTTCTTCTACTATTTCTTTCATTTTAAGTATGAGTAGCTAGATATTCACTAGGGTTGTGACCCAACCTTAGTGTATAAACTTAATGGGTGTTTGATTTATTGCTTGTTTATGGTTGGGTGTTTTAATATTTATCCTTGTTCTTCTTTTATTTAAAGAATTAATGGTTGCAAACATTAGTTCATGCCTATTCGACTTGGTCTCTACTTGAGAAAGAGAGACTTAGTATAAGAAAACTTGGCTAGCAAGAAATTGGTTCAATCGAGAGATTAATAAACCCAATTAAAGGGTAGAACTTAGAGATAGTAAAATCCGGCTTGAGCTTTTTATCAAATGTTTTGTTCAATACCCATTTGGACTTGAGAAAGCCAAATTGGGCAAAATCACTCTTTGACCGACAGGTATTGAGTGGGTAACCGAGTGTTGATAACGTAATACACCCCGACCAATAAAACAAGCTTTAAAGTTTACAACCCGTTAGGCAAATACCTAGACGAAGGTCATACCACTAGGCCTTTTACAACATTTAAAAAATAACAAAAATAATCTTCTAGTTTTATTCTTAAATTGCAGTTGTAGTTTAGATTAAATTTTAAAACAACCAATTTTTGCGGTGTGCAAATTTAGATATATAAACTCACACGCTAAGATATATACTACTAACTCCCATACATATAGCTCCTTGCGGAATTCGACCCCGACTCTTGCTGGGTATTACTATTATATTGACCATTTTCATAACCTCGAATAGAGGAGTGAAATTCGATGAGATCAGTGCCCGTAGGTGCGAAGACGCTTGGCCAGAATATATGTTGCTCAATCGGGATTTTTGCTCATTTCACTCATTCCCTCTTGCTTGGGAAATTTTTAGGGCGACTCGGAGGAGCTAACTTCATCATCTACCTTGAGGTAAGGAACTTCTACACATTGTGAGCTACATAAACGAGTTATATATGGATTTAAATATAGATGTGGGTAGAAATTGTGAGATTTTTGGTGGAAAAGCTAGAATTTAGTATTTTGAATTTTGACCACGAAATTGGACATAAAATTAGGAATAAATAATATATTTGGGTTCATGGCATTATGGGTAATGATTATCTTCAAGAATTTTCAGAATCCGGGCACGTGGGCGAGGGTTGACTTTGTTGACTTTTCGAGCGGAGTTGGCAATTGTTATAAACTGTTAAATTATACGCATTGGAGTATATTTTGATTGATTTACACATTGCTTGACTAGTTTCGGATCGTTTGGCTTTGAATTGAAGAGTTAGAGAGGCAGTGAGCCGGTTATGGAATTTCAAAGCGAGGTAAGTCTCCTGTCTAACCTTGTGAGGAGAAACTACCCTAAGGTGATGTAATTGTTATGTGCTACTAGTTGTGGGTGCTACGTACGCACGAGGTAACGAGAGTCCGTATGTAGCTAAAGCATGTTTATGTTCGGGTAGACTTAGGACTGTATCATGTAATATTTGAATTGTTTCGACTCATTTTGCTAGTTTAATTAATTAAAATTACAATTGAAATTGATTTAGAAATATATATATTAGCCGAGCTTTATCATCTTGAGTTGTTGCCAATATATTTGATAAACATAAAGGGGTATATTCACTATCATGCACGTGTATCTGTGTTGTAAGCACGTGCCTCGTGATTTGATAAGTTTTTTCCTTTCTTGTGGAGCGGGCCGAATGCCTCGACAGTATAATATGCATCTATGGTTCGTGACGCTCGACCCTCGACAATGTACACATTATTTTGGATCGGACCGTACGACCTCCGCATAATCGTACGTTATATCGCTAGCAGTCGAATATTCACAAGATTATCCTTCCACTGATGCCTGGCATTTCATATGGTATTCCTTATTTATTTGATATTGGCACTTGATATTTTCCGAGCTATTGAGATAGAATACGAGATTGAGAAATTTATATCTTTAAAAGAAATTTTGAAAGATTATGTTGGTTTTCGTTTATTCCACTATTACTGTTGTGCTTCATATCTGTTTAGGATTTAGCATGCTTCTTTATTGGACCTCTAGTAAGTGTCGATGTTGGCCCCTCGTCACTACTTCTCCGGGGTTAAGCTAGATACTTACTGGGTACGCGTTGATTTACGTACTCATGCTACACTTCTGTACTAAATGTGCAGGATCTGATAGGTTCAATTGGTGGTTATCTTGGCGCGTAGGCGCAGCTGATGAGGAGATTTTGTGGTGAGCTGCATTCCAAGTTACGTATCGCAGCCCACAGAGTCTCTATTGTACCATTTACTCTATCCTGTCTTATTTACATTCCAGAAAGATGTTGTATTATTATTGTACTCCTTCGTAAATGCTCATGCACTTGTGACACCAGATTTTGGGATGTTCTAGATATTGTTGTGATTTTACTTAGCATTTACACACTTTTATTATCTATTCTATTTAAAGTGTAAGTTTCCATGCTTTTAATGCATTGATTACTTTATCTAATAAAAAATCACGATTTTGAAATAATAAAATGCATAATCAAGATGGTAGTTCACCGTTGGCGTGCCTAATGGCGACGTTGGGCGCCATCACGGTCTATAGTGAGTTTGGGGTCGTGACATCATCTGTATTTCATTGCATTCAGTTTTTGTTTGGATCGATTCTTATAGTGAATTTGCTTTACATATCACTGGTGTTCTAGTTCGTGCTTTACAATACTTGTAAGTGTCGATTTACCTATTTTAATAGTGTATTTGTAGTATATTTTGGATTTTGTTGTTACGATGGTATTTTTGAAATTTCAGATGGAAAATTAGGATATTCATTTGTTGTTTTCGAATCCTCTGACGTGTGTCTTTCTTTTGCCTTTTACCTTCTTATTGTAGGGTAAAATCGAAGACATGTCAGAATATGTTCCTTTTCGTTTTCATCACGGTGGAGTTTTTACCGACGCTCCTGTCGCCAAATACATTGGTGAAAGTGTGTTATCCTTGTTTGAGCTTGAGTATTATACGAGAAGTATGGGGTATGTTTCTGTTAAGGGCTTTTATATATTTAATTCTAGGTCAAAAAAGTTTGTACACATTGATAATGATGAACAATTGTATAATATTGGCTGTCATTGCAAAGAGGGGTATTAGACTTATTTGTTTGTCATGTTATTGGGACTCTCATTTGGAGGTGGTCCCAAATGCTCTTATTTGTGGGCCACAGGTGGTTAAAAAAATTAATAACTCATTGCATAATGAGTATAAGGCAGAACAATATGCTGAACAGGTTGTGAAGGCTGCAGTAAATACAGCTGTAGAAAACACTCAAATTGAAAATGGAGACATATTTAGATGTTGGTGGTGAACATACAGAGGTGGATTTATCAGATTTGTTGTCTAGTGACACTAATTTAGATGATATACTTGAGGAAGATGAGAGTGAGTTAGGTGAGGAATTAATAGCAATAAGGAAAGAAAGAAGAAGGAAGATTCTGGAGAAAGAAAAGGTGAAAGAAAAGCTAAAGAAGAAGAAGAAGAAACCTACTCCAACTGAGGAGATTGAGCTAGGGGAAGCTGGAGCAGATATAGGTTTTGATGACATTGAAAGGACAAGTAAGAGAGACAAGTATGCTAGA